>PVKC010031337.1:0-14560 GCA_004027635.1 Crocidura indochinensis | reverse complement strand
TCTATATTTTCTGATCTATTTCTTCTTTAAATATTTATGAAATGACTGTCTCTAATATTTATCTGGTTAATTCATTTTTATGTAATGTTGTGTCTGAGGCTAAAATAATAAGTTTCAATTATTTTCCATGTGACTTTCCTTTTTTCCCAAAATACCTTTTGTTGAAGAGCTTTTTCTTTTCTTATAGTATATTCTTGACTTCTTAGTTATAAATTAAACGCCTTTATGAGTATGGACTTATTTTTTGGCTCTCTAATCTATTCTTTTGGTCTTTCTGCTTGCTTTTAATCCAGTTCCAAACAGTTTTAATTAGTACTACTTGGTAGCATAGTTTGGAGACAAAGTGTGGGTGTTTAATTATTTTTTCTTTTCTCTCTTACTCACTTTGGCTATGTCAGTTTATTTCTGGTAACGCAGAAATTTTAGAATTTATCTTATTTCCTTGAAACAAACTGCCATTAATAGTTGATGTGTATTTAATTTACAAAGCTAATTTAAGTAGTGCTTCTACTGAGTAGTTCTTATAAACGATCATTTACTTAAGTTGTTTTTAAATTAAATTATATTCAAATTCATTTAGTTAATATGATAAAAATGAAAGTGGGTTATGTGAAACAATTGAGAAATCTCTCAATTTTCCTTTTAAAATCTCATGTATTTGTTAAAGAATAGAGTAATACTTTGGTGTCAGTTCTTAGCATCTACACTTCATTTATTTTAGATACTTATTCTAGTGGAGTTGAGCTTTACAAACAAAAATAATTCTAGACCTTATGTTTTGTGCAATACTTCCAAACATTTGTAATACCACTTAAAATAATTCACTAAAAATCACTTTACAGGTAACTGAAGCAATACAAGCTGTTCTCTTGGCTGAAGTTCAGCAGCATATGAAGCCTTTGAGAAGGACAGTAGTTAGTAGTCAACCAGAACCCCTGGCAGAGAATGAGAGCTCTGAGATGTTGCAGATGCTGCCAAAGAGAGAATGGGCCAACGAGTTAAAGTCAGAGTATTTTACTGACAGTTTGCCACTGCAAAGTAAGTGCAAAATTTATTGACATGCCCTTTTACCTGAACCTGCTCTACCACTTAACAAATGCGTTGAGAATGCATCTTCAATATATCAATTATGCAAAATTGAAAGCTAAGTACAATTGCTTCTGAACGGCTATCAGTTTTCTTTTCTAATTTTCCTTTTTAAAGATATTCTAAATTCTGTATAATCAATATTTTCTAGAAAAATATGTCATTCATAAAAAATAAGTCGAAGTTAAATGACTAAAACTAAAGCAGATTTAACAGTAGTACTTCAATAGACTTGATAGTATAAGAAGAGCTGATAAAAGTTATCCTTAGGAGCCAAAGAGATAGTACAGTGGGTAAGTTGTTTGAGTTGTGTGGGTGGCAGAACCAGTGTTCATCCCTGGCACAACATAGGGTCTCCTGCATATTGATAGAGAAAAGAGTCAGGAGGGGGCCGGGCTGTTGCGCTGGAGGTAAGGTGCCTGCCTTGCCTGCGCTAACCTAGGACGGACTGCGGTTCAATCCCCCGGTTCCCCATATGGTCCCCCGTGCCTGCCAAGAGCGACTTCTGAGCGAATAGCCAGGAGTAACCCCTGAGCGTCACTGGGTGTGGCCCCAAAACCAAAAAAAAAAAAGAGTCAGGAGTAAGCATTAAATACACCTGTTCGTGCTCTCAAAATAAAATAACAAACCAAAAAATACTTAAAGATACATTTCATACACATTTTCATCATTTTGTACCTATGTTACACTGTATATTCTGTAATAAAGAGAGCAGTACAAAATGAAAAAATATTGTTATAGGTTAAATACTTGATATTACTATTATAATGTTATTATATTGGTATTTATTTTATAACTAGAAAATGAATATGCTTATCTAATCCAAGATGTTACCTGATAATTTAGCCCTTTATCTATAATTTAATTTTTAAAATGTATGGGCTAGAATGATAGTAGAATTGGGTAAGGCATTTGTCTTGCATGTAGCTGACCTGGGTTTAATTCCAAGCACCCGGTATGATCTTTCAAACTTGTCAGGACAGTTCCCTGAGCACTTAGTTACAGATCCAGGAGTAATCCTTCAGTATTTGGAGTGTGGCCTCAAAACCAAAGACAGAAAGTAAAAAGCAGCAAAAAAACTACAATTTTGATTTTCAACAGAATTACGATATTTACCAAAAATTATATTTAAATTATGATTAATACAATTTTACCAGGACAGCTTTATAGATTTACATGTTCAGTCATTTTGTTTAACTCTCAAAATGTCTTGTATTTTGTTTTGTTCTGTTTTGGGGCCACACTGAACAAAGTTTATAGCTTGTTCCTAGTTCTGCATTTAGAGATCACTTAGAGCAGACTTGGGGATACAGAAATCACAGTCAGGTCATTTGCATGCAAAGAAAATACCTTATCCACTGTACTATCACTCCAACTCCAAAAAATTCTTTCTTAAGTTAATTTAAAATGACTAAATTTGAGTTATTGTGGAAAAATACCCTACTATGACTTAATTCCAACTCTCCAAAGAGAATCTCATTTTTCATGTACTAATTGTTATCAGATAACATTTCTGAGCCTTATGCCCAATTAATTTATGTTCATATAATCCCTATATCATTAGTAAGAAAATCATATATGCTTTCTAGGTGAAATTTTGATAAGTTTTGCTCTTACATGTCTTACCCATAATCTGAAGATTTACCAAATATTTTTTTAGAGTTTGGCTACTGTGAGTAGTGCTACAATAGGAGAGCAAATGACTTTTCTAAATAAAGTTTTTGGGTCCTTAACATGGATGGCAAGAACTAGAAATGCTGGATCTATATTGAAGTTCCATTCTTAAAATTTTGAGCCATGCTTATGTTGTCTTCCAAAAAAGGTTAAATACGTCAGCATTCCCACCAGAAGTGGATGGGTTTTCTTTTCTTTTCTTTTCTTTTCAGTTTTTCAATTATGACCTTCCTTAACTTGGTTTACTAGAAATTTTACAATTTGCACTCTTATTTGAGGGTATTATGAATTGCTTTTAAAATAGCATTTTTAATTAGTAAAAGACATTTAAAAGTCTACATCAACCCCAATGTTATTTGGATCAGTTTCAATAGTGCTCTAAATGGTTTTATTGAATGAAGTGTTTGAAATAGAAATGGTGGGCTTTGTAGCTAAATCTCTCCACTTGCAATTATTGTGTGAAGAGTAATTAACATTAGATGTTGAGCTACACCAATGATGCTCAGGAGTTATTCCTGTCTCTTAACTCGGGAATTATTCCTGGTTGTGCTTGGGACACCATATGTGATGCTAAGAATTGAATTTGGGTCAACCTCATACAAGGCAAGTACCCTTCTCACTGTGCTATAGTTCCATCCTCTAGAAAATCACATTAAACTGTGACATACAAGGGATTTCAAATGGTTTTTCATGCCTTAATTTATGGACTGCCTTCAAAACCTGAATTCTTCAATTCATAAAGAATTGTCCTTCAATTAATGACAATTTTTCTTTGACTATTAATCATTTTAAATCATTCTTATACTTGTAGAGATTGGTGTTATCTTTATTTAAGATGATAAAGCAGCAAATTCTAGATGCTTGATATTAAAAGAGGAAAAAGATTTTCTTCAAGAAATTAATCAACATATAAAATACTGTATTTTACTAAACTTTTAGCATTCTATTTGACTTCATTAGTGATGTACATAATACTAAACGCTTTTATTTAGAATATTATTTATGAAATATAAGCTTTAGTGATTTACCGACAAGTTCTATTTCTGGGAACTGGAAATACCAACTGTAAATGCTAGAAATGAAAAATTTTGTGTATTTGTTGGAGTAAAGATTGGTAATATGAGAGAAAGGGAAGAATTTAGAAATATATTTTTAGACTAATGCAAATGTTAATAAACTGTCTTACTTAAATATCAAAGATTTTGCAAGGAACTGGAGTATTATTACAATACTTAGGGTGCTTGTCTTGCACGTGATCGACCTCAGTCCAATCTTTGGCGCCACATTTGGTTCAGACATAAGCACTGTGCGTTGTGGGGTCTGACCATAAAAAAAATCTTCATATGAAAAGTGTTTATATATCATATGTTAATGAATTCAGATAAGATAAATGTTGTTTACCCCCTAAAATATATTACATATCTTTAATGCATTTTCATTCATCTTTAATGCGTTTGCTGCCTTATTTTTTAAAACTTTATAAACTTGCTGGGTAAATTTCACCATTTTCTTTTCTCCCTTTTAAATTCTTATGAGTTTCTTCACTTCCTCTGCCTCTTCTGTATTATCTCAAAGATTCCACTGCAGAGACTGATGGGGTTCTTTTCCTAAAAGTAGTCTCATCTTTCAGAGAGATTGAGATGAATGGCTTTCTTCCTTAGTGTATGAAAAACTAGAGCATTTCATTGTCTTTTTTTTTTTCCTCATGAGCGATCAGCATGCCAAATGTGGCCTGATCCACAGGGATGGCTGCATCAAGGAATTGAGTTAAATATTTCCTTGGTTACTGTTGGGCTGACACTACTTTATTGATTATCGTCTGTATGCCCATTTACATTTATTGACAATGAAAAAGTGATCTAGAATGTGTCGCTGTAATCAATGAGTTTTGTACTATAGTGCTCCAAACCTGAGACTGACCTCCCATTACTTCAAGGACAAGGGCCAACCTATTTATCTTTTTCTTTGAGTCATTTTGGATGATCTTTCACCTTATAGATAGTAATAAGTGTTTATTGAGTGTTTACATGAATGGATGGATTATGACATTGTTTATGCTAGCTAGAGTCAGCTAACTCTTAAGTTGTAAAAGAAAGATGAGGAGATAAGAAAGAGAAGCTACATACTTTCTTTATCAGACAGATAAATTCTTAGGGATACACAAAAATTTTCGTCTCCTAGTATAATTTGGTGTACAGATTCCTCCAAAAGTTAAAAAAAAAATAAGACTCATAAATGAATCCAACTTGTAACCCAGCCTTGCCTTAAACTTTTCTTCTTCACCCAAGTACAGTTTCTACAAGGAAGTATTAAGAGACTTTTGTGCTAGACACAGTTCATTTTGAATAAAATATAGTAAATTTATATATTCTTAGAAGATTATACAGTGTTTATCATATGAGAAATAACTGTTAAAAAGAGTAGTTGAGGGGCCGGACGGTGGCACTGGAGGTAAGGTGCCTGCTTTGCCTGCGCTAACTTAGGACGTGGTTCGATCCCCCGGTGCCCCATATGGTCCCCCGTGCCTGCCAGGAGTGACTTCTGAGCGAATAGCCAGGAGTAACCCCTGAGCGTCACCGGGTGTGGCCCAACAAACCAAAAATAAATAAATAAATAAATAAATAAATAAATAAATAAATAAATAAATAAATAAATAAATAGAGTAGTTGAAAATTTTATTACTTCTCATAACATTAGACATTTCTGCTATGTTAGAATTTTAGTCATTTTTCAGGAAGAATCCTAATTTTTCTATGTGTACTCTTGACTACATCTACCCAATTTTTAGCTTTGTAAACTTTAAATAACTTAAGAACAACTATTATTATTATTATTATTATTTTTGTTTTGTTTTGTTTTGTTTTGTTTTGGGCCACACCCGGTGACACTCGGGTTACTCCTGGCTATGCGCTCAGAAGTCGCTCCTGGCTTAGTGGACCATATGGGAAACCGGGGGATCAAACCGCGATCTGTTCTAGACTAGCGCAGGCAAGGCAGGCACCTTACCTCCAGCGCCACTGCCTGGCCCCAAGAGCAACTATTATTAATCTTTTAATTTATCTAAAGTTCAGTATAAGGCACATTATTATTATCATTATTATATCATGATTTCATATGCCTCTATTTCTTTTGAAATATATCATCATATTTTCTGATTGTTTATTTGCTTTACTTTTCGGCCTCTCTGAAATCCTTGACGTCAAAAGTATGAATTTATTAATCTTATGTTTCAAGTAGCCACTGTACCATGTGACTCATGATACTCAATAAACATTTGTTGGTTGAGTGAATGGGTGAATGAAAAACTGACAGTACATATCAAAAGACTAGTCTGAGGAAAAGTGGAAGAAATACTAAATAACATTTCAATAGTCTCTTGGTAGTGAATAGAAATCATCATTATATGGAAAATATTTTGCTGATGATGTGTTCATCCAGAAGAGTTAACTTCATCTATTTATCTTACAAGGAACTTATTTAACAAGTCATAAGGGAAAAAATGAATGCCAGAAGATAGTTGAAGGAAAAAGGAGCAGTCAAAATATAAGGCACGGCATTTCACCTTTAACCTCCAAGAATAAGTCATAAGAAAAGCAATTCAAAGAAAAGGTGTGACCTTTTCTTTCTTTTACAGACATAAAAAAGGCCTGTTTTCCCTACACAGAACTCAGCTCTCTAGTTCTACAACCTAGCTAATGTGGGGTTGTGAAAAATTGACCATTTGTAATAGAATAATATAACTGAGTAGGTGAAAGTTTGAACTACCTATATAAGATGTTGACAAGTGCAGATTCCACTGCTGAAAAGAGCAAAGAGTTGCTATCAGTGAAGACCCCTATACAGATGTAGTGGGGTGAGCAGAAAATGTGTATTCAAGTGGATTTAAAAAAAGGGATCTGGACAACATTTGGCCATTTTTAAATATTCAGAACTAGTTACCATCCTAGAATTCAGAATATAGTAAATGCCATGCACAATTTTTCTATGGATAAAATAAATTTCTAGGCTCTAAGAATTATGAACAGGGCTGTCACCTCCATGGATGCCCATGAACCATTTGGAAACCACAAACAGAGCAGTTTTCATTGGGAGAGATTGTCCTGAGCACTGCAAGGTATCTGGCAATCGTGGTTCATTCCAGTTAAAAATGTTGTGTCTCTATTACCCAGAATTCTTTGCCTCAGCAATTCCCAGTGGTGGCATTACAAACTGTGTAGAAAACCACTGTCCTTGAATAGGGATTCAAATTGTGCCTTAGAAATTTTCTTTATTGTTGTTCTCGCCCTTTTAAAGCTTCAAGGGAAAATAAAATAAAATAAAAATGTTGCATGCAACAAACTCTCAAAGTTTCTTTCATCTTTATGGTAGTTTCTTTCTTGCCCTCCATCTGTATTACCATAAATACTCATGTATAAGCTGATCCCAGTATAAACCAACTCCCCTAATCTTACCTTAAAAAGTGATAAAACTTAGTGGCTCTAGTATAAGCTGAGGTGGAAAAATGCAGCAGCCACTGGTATATTTCAAAAACAAAGATATATACCCCAAACATTTACAATAATTGAGGAATCAGTAATAAATACATGATTACATTTGAGAGTGATTTGGGGGGGGGGAGGTTAGGAGCCACATGTAGTGATGCTCAAGGACTTTTACTATCTCTGTATTCAGAATCCCACACAGTGCTCAGGGGACCAGATTTGAGGCTGAAGATTCAAATTAGGTCTGCCTAGTGATATGTGAGCAAGTGATTTATGCTTAGTACTATATCTTGGGTTTCTAAATTATTAGTTTGCAATACAGATTAAAACCATCATATCTTAGACTTTAAAAAGTTAAACTTGCTGCTGACCAATTGTGTTTTTTTTTTCACTGTACCTCCTCTTTCTATACAGTCAGTTTAAAGAACACAGACTGTGGTAAGAATTGGGAGGCCTGCTGACCAATTGTTAAATTGAGAAATGAAAATATGGTAGAAAGAGATGTACACATATACAATTGGTCCCTGATACAGTTATACATAATAGAAAAAAACTGATCTAAACAGCTAATCTCACAGCTAATGTAATCACCGCCTGCTAGCTCTATCTATTCAATCATTTGTTTGGTTTGTCTCATTGACTATGCTATATGGTTGGTATTCTATTTTCAAAACTTTCTTTTAGGAATCTGAAACCATTTGGTTTCTCTCTTCAAAAAGAGTCCTAGCAACACAGTACAATATTAGCTGCTATAGTTTACATAGCATTACAAGTGTTGAGAGCCATTAATTGCCTGGGAATAAATTGTAAAGACTTTCCACCAGAGTAAACATTCTCAGCGCTTTTGGTGATTTATTTCAAGATAGACATGGAGGGAGGCACTGAGGTAGATCTCTGTCTCTCTCTCTGTCTCTCTCTCTCTGTCTCTCTCTCTGTCTCTCTCTCTGTCTCTCTGTCTCTCTGTCTGTCTCTCTGTCTCTGTCTCTGTCTCTCTCTCTCTCTCTCTCTCTCTCTTTGTTCTAGTGTTTCCATTGGGCCTGAAAGTGATTTTAATAGATAGAGCTGCAATGTGGATTTAGTGTGATTCGTACTCAGGTTCCCCCCACCCCCACCCCCATTTCTCCTGCTTATGTTACTCTGCAGTAAACATTTTGTGTTTCTAACTCCATCTAATACCTGCTTCTGGGTGGGTCTAATTGACACAACTAAAAAAGAATTGGTACACAAAGGGCACAAAAGGCAAAAGGTGTAGTCACCTGCTCAGAAAATAAGAGGAAAATTTAGTGTGATTAAGGTATAAGAAATGAGGAAGCACCAAAAGAGAATAAAAAATTAGATTTGGGGTTAGGGAGATAGTATATTAGTAGGATGCTTGCTTTGCATGTAGCTGACCCACGTTGATCCCTGTCAGCCCATCAGATCTCATAAGCATTGCCAATGGTAACTCTTGCATGCCATGCAGGAGTAGCTTCTGAGAATTGCCAGATGTAGGCCTCAAAAAACAAACAAATAAAACCACAAAATGAAAAGTAAAAGAATGTGAAATACTAGTGATTTGTTTTAAAAATTGATCAGTGTCTCTTTTGGAAGCCAGCTCTTTAATATAGAATTCAAACGTTTCATGTCCCATGAAGAGAAGAAATGTTCATTTCCATAGATGAGAGACACTGCTTTCTTGTACAATATAGAATGGCCTTCAATTAGCAGAGTCCATAGGATATTGATAAACCTGTAGAGTTGCTGCAGTTTTTGGTGATAATTTTGAATGTTTCCTTTTTTAATTTGTATTTACTACCTTCATTTCTCACCACTCTTAAATCAGTGCCCAAACTTTATATGTCCAAATTTATATGAAATTTTGTGTCCAACTTTTATACACAAAACTGATCTGATTTTTCAACTCCATCATATGTATCTTTATCACTTATAATTTACTGAGAATCTTTTACTATTCCATTTTCTCCTTTTATTCTTTTGTGTGCAAGTTTGTAGTTTTATCATTTTTAATTTATTGAAAAGTTTTGGCTATTACATTTTTTCACTTTTTTCCTTTGTGTGCATGTGGATTTGTGTAGGCATTATTGACCCTTTCTACAAATATTCTTAACTGAAATAGTAATTAAGACCATACATTAAATGATTGCTCTAAGATATTTTCCAGAAATATTACATCTTATCTTCACATTTTTCTTTGGTTTGTTTTTGAGTCACACCAAGCAGCGCTCAGGAGTTACTTGGTAGGCTCAGAAATCACTCCTGGCAGGCTCAAGGGACTATATGGGATGCCAGGATTCAAACCAATGACCTTCTGCATATTTATTTATGAACATTTTTGTTTATTGCTTCTAGCTAAGTTTAAAGCCTTCCAATTAGGAGGATATTGCTACTTTTATATTTCGAGGGACTCAAGTTCATATAAAACACATTGCACATTAAAAGGTTGAGTCTTTTTCTGCTGTTAATGGCAATCCACTATTATGAATCTCACATTACAAAAGTCAAATATTAATCAACACTATAGTTTGATAAATGTAGAATATTTATATTTTGAATACTCATTTCATTTCTTCCACAGTAAATTTGCTTCAAATATTTTGTTTGTTTTATGTTTTCTTATATTACAGAAATTTCCAGTAAGCAAACACAAATCATTTTTATATTTAGCATTTAAAATGTATCTCAACTGGACCATTAAATCATTTATTAAATATTCACTTAAAGTAGGTTTTGATCCATTTTTAAATTAGTGGTCAGGTATTCAGGGAAACAAGCTTGCAAGTATTTCTAAAACACAATTCACTTTGTTTCTTATTCTATATATTTTGTCAGAGAATGTCTTAATGTAACAGAAATCAGATTTGGTGTGGTTTTTTACACCAAATCAAATTGTGTAGGCGCCATCCTCAGCGTTCTCCAAAACATTATAAAGGATAAGATTCCACCATGTTATAACTAAAAAAAAAAAAGGCTGTATATCTCTAGATAAAGTCTATACATGGAAAAGGAAACTATGGGTATGGGTTTTACTGGAAAGTTATATGTTTTGAGCATTATTACATAGCTGAATTAAAAAATAAAGTTCACCTAACTAATGTCTGTCTAAGTTCTCTTAGCTGAGATCTGTCTCCTATTTGGTTATGTATGGCATATGTGTATTTATGTATGTATATATATGTATATATATATATATTTATATATATGTATATATATATATTCTTAGTTAGTCTGTAAGCATAAATCACAAGTAGATAAGTACTGGGGACATAAGAATGAAGCTGCAATATACCAGTGACTAATAGTATAAAGCACTTAGATATTCCAGTTACAACAACTCTATGAAGAGGGTGAAGGCATCATATGTCATTTTATTCATTACAATTGGCAGATTTCCCTTTCTAGTTGTATTGAACAGTCTCATTTTCTCTGTCTATTCCTTGCTTAAGTTTTATTTTCCACAAATTTACAAATCATAATTAAATATTTTATTATTCTAATGTGTATCTGCAATCCAAAATTTTTTCATCCATTTTATCCATTACATAAATGGAAATAGTGTGAAACTTCATAGGCTCTTTGTATTATACAATGCTACCAAAGCAGCATAAGTTTTCAAAAATTTTAATTTCTGATTTCAGGAGGTACGGTTTGTGTGCTGTTGCTAACATAAAAGAAAATCACTACAGAAGCTACTTAGCAATCATTATTCTTTGAAGTAAGTTAGGATTCATATCAACTTTTCATATAGGATCTTCCACGCAGTTACAGCTGAAAACTTATAAGATGTTTGGGAAATAAAGTCAAATTTTGTCACTAACTCCTACTGAATCTGTGAAACAAACAAAATATTCTTTATTTTTTATCACCTAAATTTATTTGCAGTTTGAGAAATTTTCTAACTTGATGCTTCAAAGCTTTAATAAGCATTTGGGACCGGAGAAGAAGTTCAGCAAATAGGGCACTTTTCTTACACATGGCTGATACTGGCTCAATCTCTGGCATCCTATATGGTTCCATGAGCACCTTCAGGAGTAATTACTGAGGGCAGAGCCAGGAATAATATCTGAGTATTGCAAGGTATAGCCCCAAATTCAAATGAAATAAAATAAAACTTTCATAAGCATTTGAATCAGTATTATATCTGAAATGATAATTTGGTAGTTTAATTAATTTTATTAATAATTTACATACAAACAGTTTCCACTGATGTTAAAATATTTGATAAATCATGAGATTAGAAAATAGTAGAAATGGTGATAGCAATATCCACTTTTGGTTTAAACATTTTATTCCACTTGGGATATTGCTTTGAATGGATAATTTATAGTGAAGAAATTCTGTTTATCCTGGTAATCAGAATAGTACTTTAGGAGTGCTTGTCTGTTTACTTGTACAAGAAAATCTGCCTCTTTTTTTAATATCAACACACACTCACATGCAAAGAACTCCCCAAGATCTGTTACTGTTAAGCATTATTTATCTGAAATCTGGATTTAAAAAAAAACCTGTAGTTTGGCAGCATGTTAATATATTTAGGGTGTAACCAAAGTTACATTAATACCAAAGTATTACAAGTATAAAATATAAAGTTTTGCCACTTTGCTTTTTCTAGTATAGATTTTAACAAGAGGTAACATAAATTTCTTCAAAAAAATGTGAACCATTCTATGATTAAATTCTTACTGAGAAATATCATCATTCCTGCTTATATAGGTTAGTAGATACTGAAAGACAGAGTGGAAAAGAGCTAAGCCATTTCTTCTATCTCTTCTACCTTAAAGTCAAGACTGAATTTGCTTCTTGCCCCCCCCAATTTACATTTTTCATCATCCCTATTACACATTTTATTTATAAAGAGAGCAAGCTAGTGTTGAAATGTACATCACATAAACTTTCATTATTGCTGTTTTGTTAGAAACTCGTGTTTTTCTTCTCTAGCTCTATCACCTTGGAAGATGTCCTTTCAGTTCCAATGGTTCTGTTTAGCACAGACCACATTGAGCAAGCTGCTGACTTGCACAGAAAGGAATTCCAGGAAGTCATTGGAGCAGGCTGTTTTCCAATAATGCTCCCTTGCTTGGACTCACTTCAGCGCTCCTTTTCAAATGGCCATTACACTGAGATCATGATGTGATTTCCTAGAAGTACAGGCAAAGCTTTTTACTAAGGTTTCCCAATTAAAAACTTTCTGCTAACAGTTTTCTCTGGAACGTGCAACATACTCCATGTCAGCACATTTTGATGGCCGGTTAAAATAGAACTTTGCATAGCAGTGTCTTGTAGGCATGTTTTGTAAAATGATTGCTTCCATGTTACATTGTTTGTTATAGATATTGGGCATAAATGATATTGGTATTTTGTTTTACTTCAGGATAGTTTAAGAGCACATAATGCTAAATTATTAATAATCTCTATTAATTCTATCAATCATTAACAGTCACTAAGAGTCTATGGTGAGCAAATACTGGAGTAAGTACTTTAGACATGTGGGAAGCTATCTTGGGTGAGCTCCAATTTCATGGTCCCAGCAGAGGGCTCAGGGAGATATGGCTGAAAGTGTTCAGGGCCTTTGTATGTAGGACCCTAAAGGTCCATTATCACTGCTTAGTCCCTTGACATCACAGCAAGTAACCAGGGAGCACTACTAGGTATGGCCCAAAACACAAAACAAAAAAGTTGTGGCAGACCAAGTAAAACTGCCACTTGAAGAAGCTAAAATACCACACAATGAGGTTTTTCAGAAATAGCTATAAACTAGGGAGGAAATTTAGGTGTAAAAATATACCAGAATGCTCAATTTCATCTTGGATTACCTTCAAGCTTTGGCCTTTACTCCTTGATCTTTCTATTTCAAGGACTTGATGTTTACCTGGTTCTGGAATGTCTTTTTGAAACAAGAAAGGTAATAGTGAACAAGATAGTTTGTGGGGAACCTGAGCAGTGGCTGAGGGCATAAGGCGTCTGTCTGCCTTGCACGAGCTAGCCGAGGACAAACCTCGGTTAGATCCTTGGGCATCCCATATGGCCCCCCAAGCCAGGAGCGATTTCTGAGAGCATAGCCAGGAGTAACCCCTGAGCATCACTGGCTGTGCCCTCCCCCCAAAAAAAGATAGTTTGTGGGCACTTGAATGTTACTCATATAAGAGGATCACAGGATTCAAAAACATTTGGAAGTCTTTGGGATCCAAGTCCTAAGTTTATTTATTTATTTACTTTTTGTTGGTTGGTTTATTTATTTTGCCCAGAAACCTGGAGTAGCCCAATGACTGAATTAAAGTTGCACATCTAATTAATAACTAAAAAGTTTGGGGGATTTTGGGGGGTAGGGGTGAGTCCACACCTGACAGCGCTCAGGGATTACACCTGGCTCTCTACTCAGAAATCGCTCAGGCAGGGTTGGGGGATCATATGGAATGCCGGAATTCGAACCAGGGTCTGTCTTGTGTTGGCTGTATGCAAGGCAAAGCTTTATCGGTGTTCTATCTCTCAGGCCCCCCAGATATTTTGGGGTTTTTTTTTTCTTTGATGTTTTTTAAGGACTGAAAATTTTTCAAAAATTGTCCTTTCCAATAATAAAAGGGGTGGGGAGGATGGAGATGAGGGGCATTGGTAGTGGGAAGATTGCACTGATAAAAGGGAGTATTCTTCTTTATAATTGGAACCCAATTACAAACATGTTTGTAATCATGGTACTTAAATAAAGATATTTTTAAAGTAGTACCTGCCTGATAAGATGAAAACATACAAGGAAGATAAAAATATTTATCACAGACCAAAATAAAACTTCATTTCAACCTTTCCAATAGAAAAAATGAGCCAGCTCCTCCTCCTCCTTTCATCTCCTCCTCCTTTCTCTTCCTCCTCCTCTGACTCTTCCTTCATCTCCTCCTTCCTCTTCCTCTCTTCCTTTTTCCTTCTCCTCTTCCTCTTCTTCTTCTCCCTTCTCCTCTTTTTTCCCTTCTTTTTCTTCTCCCTCCTCCTCCTTCCTCCTCCTCCCATCTCTGCCTCTTTCCTCTTCCTTCTCCTCCTTTTTTCTCCTATTCCTCTTTTTCTTCTCCCTCCTCCTCCTCCTCCTCCTCCTCCTCCTCCTCCTCCTCCTTCTCCTTCTTCCTCTAAGGTCGGAAACGTGTCCCTCAGCATCTTCTGCAGGGAAGCCCAAACTTGCCTCCTGGCCTTCCCTCTTACTCTGGACCGCCCTTCAGCGGGGGTGGCCTAGGCAACGGCTAAAAATATTTTTAAAAAAAAGAAAAAAAGAAGAAAGAGAGAAAGAAAGAAAGAAAGAAAGAAAGAAAGAAAGAAAGAAAGAAAGAAAGAAAGAAAGA
>PVKC010031336.1:0-14560 GCA_004027635.1 Crocidura indochinensis | reverse complement strand
ATGTCCTGGGAATCCCCAGATATGAGCCCCCCAACTCTTCCATGGAATGTGCCACCCTAAACTGCCCAGAGTCAGTATCTGAACCCGGGCGAGTAACAAAGTGTCTATGTGCAGCGGCACTGTGGGGAGCTGGCCGGGGGTGCACAGTTCAACCAGCCAGAATTTGAGGTGGATTCAGAGGAGCTCTGAGGAGCAGTGGTCCCAGAGGGATTCATGGCTTAACCATCCCCCTGGTCCCTTTACCTGCTCTGCCCAAAGTGGGGGAGTGTGCAGACCCTCCAGACCTGCTTAGGAAACCCTGCCTTGTTCTCAGGGATCACAGACAGGGTGAGGGCATTGACGGGTTAGCTCAGCCCAGGAACCCAAACACTGACTGATGTCTCCTCCTCTGGGTGGCTGATAGGGCCCACGACCCGCTTTGGGGGGCTAAGAATCAGCAACCCCCATGGCTCCCAGGACCCTCAACGCTTGGGTTGACTAAGTCTCTGATGAGGGACCAAGTGGACGCCAACTGGGCAATTTAGGGCACTGGCTCTGGGTACCAGTTGTGCCTTTGCAGGGCTTCCTGTCACCCTTGGGGAACCTCAAGCCCATGAGCCCTCACCCCTAATACCAGCCATCCCCTCCAGACACCTCTTGGCTGTCCTTTCTGGAAGGCTCTGTGTTCTGTGCAGCTGTGGTTCTGTGCACTGTCTTGGTCCTTGGGTGCCACACTACCATCTGGGTGCAGATGTTTTCTGGAAGGTTCCACCATCCTGGCCCGTAGGTGCTGACTCCCGTCTGGGCTCAGATCTTTTCTGCTGCCCTGGGTCATAGAGACCCAGGTTTCAATCTAGCTTTGGAAACGGGATGTGAAGCATTGCCCTGGCCAGGTGGACACACCAGTGGGTGGAACAGGCCTGAGAGATCCCTGACCCTGGTTGTCCTCTAACACACCACGGCCATCCTGGATTCAGGCTGTCACTAAAAGGCTGGATGGAAGCTCCAGGGAAACTGAGGCGGTCATGCCCTGCCCCTCTTGGGGGTGCGTGGGTGGGAGACCGAGGTCAGTCTGGAGGCCCCGGCGGCTCCTCCCTGGACACACAGAAAGTATTTTCCGACTGACTCAAGCGGTCTGTTTCCTTCATCAGCAGGGCAGGGGGCAGGGCAGGCTGGAAATGAGCTAGTTGGGGGAGGAGAGTGAGGGGAGGTGGGTGAGGGGAGGACAGTGAGGAGAAGCAAGTAACACGGGGCTGGCTGGCACCCAGACACAGCTGGGCAAGGCAGGGCATGGGGCATGTGTGCACCATACATATGACACACGTGTCTGACCTACACACATGCATATGTGAAAAACAGCACACAGACATGCACAGAGCATGTGTGATCTTTGTGGGCACCCAGTGTGCTCACAGTGCTGGACACATGGCTCTGGTGTATGTGAGGTGTAGCATATGTGAATGCACGCACAGGTTGGTAGTATGTGAATATATTTCACACCACCATGTGCAGGGACCCCTCACATGTGCACATATAGGCAGCCCATGCCCTGGATCACAGCACATGTGCATACACATGTAGCACACTGCCACCCTCCACAGTTTGTAGCACATGTGATGTACACATGTTGGGCACAGAGTGTGAACAGAGGCACTGCCTGGCCCAGCATTGGCAGGGAAGCTGCTTTTCCAGGTTTTCTGGAATCTTCCTTCATCTCCCACCCAAGAGCTGCCAGTACAGGCGCCTCAGACCTTCCGAATGGGGCAATGGAAAATGGGGGACAGGAGGGGGGCAGAAGGGCCTTACACCCGCTGGGTCAAGGGAGCCTCACACTCTTGCTGGCTCTCTCTGCTGAAGGCTGCATACACCTATGTCATCCTGAACAGTCACAGTGCAGGGCTGTGGTGTCTCCGGGCTCTCCCAGACCCCCAACCTGACCTGGGTGCCCCCCACGGGTGCTTCACCAGCCCCACATGGTGAAAGAAGCTGCCTCCTCAGTGCCCAGAGAAACGTCTGGAATGTAGCCACATACCACAGACATAGCGGTCAGTGTATGAGGAAACATGGCTGGGTCTGTGCCTTCAACTGACAAGAGTTGTGTCCCCTAGGGACCTCATGAGCAACCCAAGTTTGGATTCCCTGTGTGGAGAAACCTCAAGAGCACTGTTCCCGTGGCAGCCCAAAGTTTGGGGTACTGGACTGGCAGAGGCAGGTGCCAGGAGCACTGCCTGGGGCCACACCCACCCGGGGGCATGCAGGGTGTCACCCGGGCCCAGCCCCATGGACAAAAGACCTGGACAGACAGGCAATACTGGGAGAGCCTGGTAGCCTCAGGCCATGGCTGGAAACTTCTAGAATCTTTTATACACAGGTCCTAAAGTGCTGACCCAGTTTCGGAGTCACCTGAAGGGAGGAACACTCAGAGAAAGAGAACACTGAGGGGAAGGGGCATCCTGAGAGGGATGAGCCCATAAAGAGTACCACCTTGATGGGGAGGAGCATTCTGAGAGAGAGGAGCCCCTGAGAGGGCAGAACACACACTCACTAGCATCTCTGATGCCCAGACTTGAGATGGTCACTGTGGCCCTGTAGAATGGGCCTGATTTCTCAGTGTGATTTCCTGAGTCAAAATGGGAAGAGCTTTAAAAGCTCAATCCTGATCCCAGGCATAGGGAGTCGGGCTGGGGGAGTCCCTGCTACGTAGGGTTCACTTTCTGATACTGGGCCTGAACAGCCCCAAGCACTGGGGGTGGAACACAGGATGGGTTCCCACAGGGCTTTCCAGACACAGCAACTCTGCTTGGAGCAGCCTGATTGGAGCCGAAGCCTGAGCTGCTGCTGAGTCATCTCATCTGCAGCCGCAGATGCGTCTGTTTATTGCTGAACAGTTCCCCCAACATTTCCCAGGAAGGCACAGAGGGGGTCACCAGGACCAGCCTGGGACAGGGTGATATAGCTCCTCTCCACAGGGAGACCCCTCCATATGGGGCCACCTCCTTCCTGTGAACAGAGAACTAAACCCCAAATCTATATCAGGAAGATCCTGAATTTAGGGATATTTCCAGATAGGATAAGTGACCGTGAGAGGGTGATGATGGTATGGGGTGATGGTAGAAGTGATGGTGGTGGGTGGTGGTGATGGTACGGGGTGAGACAGTAGGGCTGTATAAAAGCACTCCATCAGACACCTTTGGTCCACTTTACCTGGGTGGGGCAGACCCCCCCACACCCCCTGGTCTTGCCCACCACAGCCCTGAGTATCTCATGTCTCCCATGTGCATCCATCCTCCACTGACAGATCAGGGGGTTCTGGATGTGTCTCCAGAAACTTCTGTGGTACCATATGCTGGCCTGGCATGTGCCCAGTAGGCTATAGACCTAGTGTCCAGGCTTAGGGGCAGAGGTCAGGCCTATTGGCCCTCTTGTGCTCCTTAGGACACAAGCCCTCATCCTGCCCAGGGGTCTCCTGTGGCCCAGGTATCCTGAGTTTGACTCAAGAGGCCCTGGGGGACGTGGTGCACAACCCCAGCCCTGAGCACTGGAGGTGGGTGGGGGCTGTGACTTTCTGGGTCTCAGCTACTGTGTGAGCAGATGTGAGAACCCACTGGGGTCTAGAGATGTGTGACAGGGTATCCCTGGGGTCCACACAGGCCGGCCCCTCTGACAAGCTTTCTGATTGGGGCCAAGGGAGGAAAATAGGGCAGATGGGAGATTGGTTGAGGGGTGAGGGGTGACAGGAGACAGGTGATGGAGCGAGGGATGATGTGGGGGGTGAAGGGTGAGGTCCCCCACAGGTGAGTATCATGCCCAAAGGAAATGTGAAGATCAGGGCAGAAGGTGGGGCCATCTCCCCACAACCAGATGAGGTCTGAGGGACTGGGGTGAGCCCAGAGGCAGCTGGAGTCTCATCAGAGCAGCTGTACCCCAAGAGTTCTCATTCCTCAGTCTTTTTGTCTGCCAGCCTCACCCCCAACAGTCCACAGTCACCTCCCAACCCAGCTGCCAAGGGCCATCAGCCCTGTAAGTTCCCATGGGGTTGGCATTTGAGGGTCTAGAGCCCTTAGGGAAGCTCTGAAGAGTGCTCTGATCTGGGCTCTGGTTGCCTGCCCTGCTGGGGAGGTGGAATCTGGCCCTGGCTGCCTGGGTGAGAGGGGCAGGAGTGGGGGGAGTGGAATTCGGGGTGTCAGGCTCAGCCCAGGGCTGTTTGGGGTGATGGTGCCAGAAGTGTCTGTGTGACTGTGGATGGCCCCGGTTCACATAGCAAGAAAAACAAGCTCCTGTATGGGGAGAGAGTGGGAGTGGAGGAAATTCCACACATTACAGGGGGGCTGTCATGATGGGCCCCTTCCTCCCAACCCATCCAGATGATGATGGGACAGCAGCCTGGAAAAGTCTCTCTCGGCTCCAGGGAAATGGAAGCCAGCTCAGCTGAGCTGTATACAGTAGGCACAATCGCTGCCCTGAGTCCTGCCATGAGAGTAGGCACTTGACCAGCGGGGCCTCAGCCAGGGTGGTCATGAGGTAAGGATTCCCCTTGGCCCATTCAGTCCCCAACTTCTAAGCCAAGCTGCTTCCTGGAGTCTGTCTCCTGCCTCCTGCCTGCCCCTGCTCCCCCACTACAGAAGGGCGGAGGGTCTCAGAAAACAGATATCATGAAGTGGACCAAAAGGACCAGCATCACACTTAGAAGCTGAAAAGCTACTTTTCAAGTATCTGTGATGGTGCAAGTCTACTACCCACTCACCACCCACCATCCATCTACCATCCATCTATCCACCCATCCACCCATCCACCCGCCATCTGTCTACCATCCACCATCCATCCGTCTATTCATCCACCACCTCTCTGTAAAATAAATCCCCATGGTCCATGTTTCTACCTTCAGGCAGACAGGTCTGATTAGGTAAAGTAAAGTAACTGCAAAGAATTAATAAACCAAGCCAGTCAAGAAGGAATTATGGAATCAGTGGCATTTTTTTGGTGGGGGGGTTGGGTCACACCCAACCATGCTCAGGGGTTACTCCTGACTCTATGCTCAGAAATCACTCCTGGCAGGCTCAGGGGACTATATGGGATGTCGGGATTCAAACCACCGACCTTCTGCATGCAAGGCAAATGCTATCTATCTCTGAGCACACCAAGCCAAAACTGACCTTTCTTTATTAACCCATACAAAATTCACCAGAATGGGGAGAGAGGCAAGCGATCGGGTGGGCTTTTATATATCAAAGGGCTAGGTGAAATGAAAAGAGAAAATTGGGGGAAAGCCTTGTTTTGAATAAATAGCTGGGTGTCATCTTATAATCTATCCATCCTTTATTCTACTGTCCATCCATTCATCCATGAATGCATCCACCATCCATCATCCACCTACCATCCATCTGCACGTCTTTTCCAAGCAGAGATGTTATGAGAATGGAGCCCAGCACAAATGCACAGTACACGCACCCAGCTTGGGTGGGCTGCACACATGTGGGCACTTTGGGCTTCGACATGGGCAGGTGCTGCCTCTGTGGCCAGCAGGGGCCCCCTGCACTTCAAGCCATGTGTTGGGTGCTCTTGTCACCCCTGTGTGCCGTCAGATTCCTTCAAAGTCTCAGCCTCACACACATTCCACTGGGGTATGGGGGATAAACTCGCCGGATGCTTCTTCTATGGTTCAGAACATTCCAAAGTGAAAACAGCCGGGTTTCAGATGCCTCCCTTCCAGCTCCCTCTCCCCTACAACCTTCTTTCTTTGCAACAGTGACCTTCCAAGAATGGAGCCAGCATCCACACAGGACACAGGAGGCTCTGGGAAACTGGAAGCCAAGCTGGGATGTGTGGATGGTGCCTAGGACCTCTGCTGGCTAGCGGGCAGGCCGCACCATGCAGGGCCTCAGCCTGAACCCATCTGGAGAGGGGGCGAAAACACTCTAGAGCCTCTTCTGTCCTGGCTACCCAGGCTCATGTGCCTGCAGGCCACCAACCCCGAAATGCCCTAAGTGTTCAGAGACAAGTTGCTGGGTGTTGACTGTCATCCCACAAAAACGACTCCTAACCAGGAGTCTCTGATGAAGGTCTCTGTCCCTGTCTCAGGGTCCGACATCTTTACTTAAAAGGGGTCTGGGGGCTGGAAAGAGGGTACAGGGCAGATGCATGCTAGATACACAGGAGCTTCCAGGTTCAACCTTGGCACTGACCAGACCTACAGCACCACTGGGAGTGACCCCAAAGTTCAGAGCTGGAAGAAGCCTCTGAGCATGGCTAGATGTGTTCCCAGTACCACTGCATACAAAGTACTCAGAATTTAGTATTCAGACACGAGTTGTTAGTGGTCGCCCAGGTCCCTTAGAGACTGGTGCCTCCTGTTTCAATGTGTCCAGTTATGTCCATAACCTGGGAGTGACCACACACACTGAAGAATCTGAGTCACAATGGGGAAAGGCCACACAGCATGCCCATTTTCCACCATCAGATATTCAGAGTCTGGGACTAAAGGGACCTATGCAGATGGTTCCCTGGTGTGGGGGCTCCCAGGTGGGTGGTGGCCCAAAGCCCCCGGGTACGGACAGCTGCCAGGTCTCTGGAAGACGGGCCCTTGCACAACGGGAAGTGGTCTGCGCCAGTAGATGGCTTCTGATCAGGAAGAGCATCAGATAAATATTTAGAGGTCTGGATGAAAGGCAGCACCAGGTCAGAGGAAATCAGGCCTCATGGGGATAAACCGGCGGTGCCCGCCAGGTCTCCTGCTCCCTCCCTTTCCTGGGGACACTGCAATGGGGTGAACAACGTGTTCCAAAGTCCCCACATCCACCAAGGTTCTGGAGCAGCGGAGCCCATACATGCCTCTCACTCAGCCACCCCATTTCTCTGCTTTCAGCACAGTGACCTGGCCAAGAAGGGGAGTCTAGGGAGTGTGGCCAACAGTGCGTCTGGGTTGGGCCTGATGAAATCTCCAAGATAGTCACTGTTCCACCCTGCAAGGCGGGCCCTGGAATGGGGCTCTGACAGCTGTCTAGGAGCTCTCTGGTACAGATGATTATAGACCAGTGTGGCCATATTCTAAGGAGGAATTGGAGCCTCAGGAGAGAATATAGGGGAGGCCAGATGCTCTGCTTTAGCCATATCCGGCCTGGGGCCTGGGACTGTCTCAGAAAAGTCCTCCCAGGTGCTCACCTGCCCTCTCCCTCCTGCCTGTGGCTGGCAGGGATATAGCTGGGGGGCACAGTGTTGTGGCTCAGTATCTGCCAGGAGACTGTCCTGCCTGCCAGGAGATAAGCCAGGGCTTGGACAGCGGCGGCCTTTTCCATGAAAATGTACCCCGGAAGCCTCGGGGGGTCTGGCAGGGGTCAGAATGATGGGGGTCCATGAAGTGCCAGGAGAGGCCAGGAGAGGACACACAGCTGCAGTGCAAGGGTGCAGGGTTGGCAGCCCTTAGGGCCCACCTGTGATGTGAGCCACTGCTTCCAGGGCTGGGAGGCCAGTCTAGTCAAAGTGGAGACGAATGAAAGGCTATGCTATCTGACTTCATACTAGAGTGTGAACAGTCGACAGTGATTCACTGTGTACACGACCCAGGGTGATTTACACTGTGTGCATGACTCAGAGATTCACACTGTTTTTTTTGTTTTTTGTTTTTGTTTTTGTTTTTGTTTTTGGGCCACACCCGGCGGTGCTCAGGGTTTACTCCTGGCTGTCTGCTCAGAAATACCTCCTGGCAGGCACTGGGCACCATATGGGACACCAGGATTTGAACCAACCACCTTTGGTCCTGGATCAGCTGCTTGCAAGGCAAACGCCTCTGTGCTATCTCTCCGGGCCCAGAGATTCACACTGTTACACAACTCAGAGAGTCATGCTATGTATATGACCCAGAGATTCACACCACCATATACACGATTGATTTGAACATGCTCATGTATGATAATGAAGGTCATATCCAGCCTTAACAGCTGCTTCTCAAATCTCCATCAGGAAGGAGTCCCTGCCCATGAAATCCTTCACAACTCTCACAAGCACGTCCCAGCACCCCTTTTTGCCCCCATTTCAGTGCTGAAATACCACCCTATCTCTCTCCCTCATGCTGGACCAAAGCTCCACTGGCCTTGCCTATCTCGGGTGAGAGTGGGTCCTGTCTCCACCAATATCTGTTGCAGTTCCTGGCACCAGTTGGCTGCCATGGAAGTGTCGATGATGGGAGAAGCAGAGAGAGGGGAGGTGGGATACAGAGACTTAGGGCATTCTCTGGCTCGGGACCCCACTGTGCCACTGATCCCATGCACTGGCCCTGACAGGAGCCCGCATGTTCCAAGGGCACGAGTCTCCTCTCAGCCAGCTGCTCTGGGGGTGGCAGCGGACCCGGGATCTATTCACATCCCCTTTGGAACAAGTAGATTTCTTCTGTGTTTAGACCAGAGAATAAACAGAGTCCCCCATCAAAGACAGCGCCAGGCCTGGAGACAATCAGGCACGTTTTCCTGGCTGCTGTCCTGCTGGACCTGGAACTGGGCCGGGCAGTGACTGCCAGCAGATTCCACAGAGGAACAAAGCTCACACCCGGGCCCAAGAAGCACGTGGCAACCAGAGCCGTGGCGGCCCTGCAGTAAGGGCTCAGCCTTCACTCTGCACAGCACTGTGGTCACATGCCAGAGGGAAAGTGCGTGGGGGCCAGCCCAGCACTTCCACCTGTGCAGGGCAGGGTATAAGATAGGTTTCTGGGTCCACTTGGCACAAGCATCTCTACAAGTAACTCTGTGTCCATGTCTGGTAACCCTCTCCCAACTTCCACCTAGCTCACCTGGATGGGAGGGATCTGGGATTGCTAATAAAGGGGGTTGCCTCAGGGGTAAGAGGAGATTCAGAAGATTCAGAAAGGGATTCAGGAAGAAGCCTTAGTTGAGGTGGGCAGCATGGAGATATCAGAGTGAGGGTTAAATGCAGGGCAGCTTAAAAGGTTAAAAGGTTAGCCTAAAAGCCATACATGGTACTAGGGCATATTATTAATAAAAGCTTCATGTCTCCTGACTTCACCTGATTGCTGCGGGTCATTTCCTAGCCACTACCCTGAACCCGAAGACCCACCGGTTGGAAGGGGATGCAGACACCCAGGCTGGTTGAGAAAGGCCTCACCGTTCATCCACCATCATCCAGCACCATCCAGGACTCCTTATTAATTTAATTAATTCTACACATGTCCTTAACTCTGGACACAACAAATGGCCCTGTGGTGCATTCAGAAGTCAGAGGGGGGCCGGAGTAGTGGCACAGAGCAGTAAGGCATCTGCCTTGCCTTGTGCTAGCCTAGGATGGACCACTGTTAGATCCCGTGGCATCCC
Organism: Crocidura indochinensis; assembly: GCA_004027635.1. Lineage (NCBI taxonomy): Eukaryota > Metazoa > Chordata > Mammalia > Eulipotyphla > Soricidae > Crocidura > Crocidura indochinensis. The sequence goes on along the minus strand of PVKC010031336.1, from coordinate 5,264 downwards.
ATATGGCTCCCCGAGCCAGGAGCAATTTCATAGCCAGGATTCACATAGCCAGGAGTAACCTCTGAGAGTCACCGGGTGTGGCCCAAAAAAACAAAACAAAACAAAACGAAGTCAGAAGAAGGTGCCCTGGACTGAAGCAAAAGAACTAAAGCTCAAAAACATTAAAAAAAAAAGAACTAAAGCTCATAAGCATGGCTGTCGAGGACACAAATGGCTGGACCACACACATAACTATAGTTCACAGGCAAACTACTGGATCATAAGCACAGCTGTGGCTCTTAGGCATGGTTGTACCTCACAGACATAGTGTTCCTCACAGTGTTACAGACACAGTATATACAGACAGGCATCATTCATAGACATGGTTCACAAAGTACTACTCACAGACATGAAATCCCTCACAGACATTTTTTTGTCCCTCATAGACATGGTGGTCTTTTTTTTTTGTTTTTTGTTTTTTGTTTTTTGTGCCACACCCGGTGATGCTCAGGGGTTACTCCTGGCTATTCGCTCAGAAGTCGCTCCTGGCAGGCACGGGGGACCATATGGGGAACCGGGGGATCGAACGGTGGTCCTTCCTAGGTCAGCGCAGGCAAGGCAGGCACCTTACCTCCAGCGCTACCGCCCGACCCCCAGACATGGTGGTCTTGATAGACAGGGCCATGCTCTCAGCCCAAATCCTGAAACATTGAAACTCTGCAGGAAACAAGGCAAGTTCTCCCTGACAAGGTGGAGTTGGGCTCCTGGGCAGAAGACATACCATGTGCCAGCTCAGCAGAGTAGCACCTGATGCCCATGTGATCCCCCAAAGAGCACAGACAGGAAAGTGGGGCATGAAGGACTCAGTAGCCAGTTGGAAACTCTCTGGACAGAGCCCCTTGCTCCAGACACAGGAACCATCTTCCCCACCTACCCACTCCCTTCTCAGGCACCAGGGATAAAAGCATCCCAAAGACCTGGACTTGGGGGTGCCAGTGACACAGTGGTCCTGATGTGACAGCAGTGCAGTGATGGAGCCCAGGGCACACTAGGGTGGCCCCAGAGCAGTTTTCAGGGTGGCTCTGTCTGAGCCTGCCTCTGCCTATGCTTGGGGAGCCAGGATGAGGGTGAGGCATGGGACAAGAGTCCAAGGTCACTGACTGGGCAGTTGGGTTCAGTCATTTAGGGCTTTGGGGTCTCTTGGAGAAGGGAAGGCAAGCAGATCACATTTGCTCCTTGAGAAATTTGGGGCCACATAGTCCCTCTGTGAGTAATTAGGGTGTTCTGGGAGGTCCTTTGGGTTTTGTGTGGGTCCAGAGTGCCTTTCACAGGGACAGGAGAAGGACAGTCCTTGACCACAAGTTGCAGAGCTGGGATGGGCAGGACAGAGGCTCAGAGATGGGCCTTCAGGAAGTGGTGCCTTTAGACAATGTGTGTGTTTAGTTGCAGCCTGTGCTGGCATCGGAGGCTCTTCCACATGCCACAAGCACCCAGACCTCACGCCCAGGGCCAGCATGAAGCCCCCCAGAAGCCTCTAAGTTGGATAGTAGGAGTATGGGGCGGGGATGGGTGGGTGATCCTTGGAATGTGCTTGTCAGGACCATGGCTGCTTTAGCCCAGGCAGAGCTGTGATTGCTCTGCAATGCACTGACTTCAGAGCCTCCCTTGGAGGGACCCAGAGGAAGCACAACACCCTGCCAAACACTGCCAGATACACTGGGGTTGCTCGGAGGGGCTGACTGGGACGCTTCTTTCTTGCATGCTCCAACCCGCCGGCTAGGCTCCAGTCCAGGCTCCGCCTGCCTGGCACTTGGCCTGGCCAGTGCACGGGCTGAGGACGTGGCCTGCTGGCCACACGCGCGCACATACATACAGGCATACACATATGCATGCAAGCTGACTAGGAGCCCCCTTCTGCTTGTGCTCAGCCTGAAGAATTGACAGTGTGTCCCCAAACGATCTAGCTAATCCCACCAGTTAGACATCACCATTACTGTTGGACCCCACACCCCAGCGAGGCTCAGGGCCCCTCTGGAAGTCTCATCAGCTCCCATGACGGCCCCCCCACGCAGCGACCCATTGATCCCACTCGGTCAGTGACGCCCCCATGCCATGAGCTCACATCCTAAAACCTTCTTTCCAGCTGTTCTAGCCACTTCCTCTTGGGGGCCTCTATTCAGAACCAAGGTTCTGTTCTTGAAACTCATCTGAAGGGTGGAGGTGGGAGACCCCAGCACCATGAGACCCCATCCCGAATGTGGGAGACCCCAACACCATGAAAATCTGTTTCCTAGTCTGCTCCCCACTCCCCAAGCTTGTGAATGGGAGGGGTCACCCAGGCTCTAGCTCATCCATCTGGGCTAGGCTGATAGTGCATCCCGTCCTCCCTTCTCTTCCCCTACCTTGAGTCTCCTGGCTCTAGGGATAGGGCTGCTTATGGGGACCAGTCTTTTGAGGTATTTGAAGTATATGCTCCTGGGACATGGATAGCACTGCTGTTTCAGGGACAACAGTGCAGCTATATGGGACGTAGTGGATGCTTGAGAGGTAGTACTCCAGCCCTGCTTCATGGACCACACAAACCTAGCAAACCTCTACAGCAATATCACAGTGGGGGAGTGTATTTGCCTTGCATGTGGCCAACCCAGGTTTGATCTTGGCATCCCATAGGGTCTCCAAACCCATGAGCACTGTCAGGGCTCTGGGGGACTCTGGGGGGCCGAGAGGATATGATTCAGACCCAGACCCAGACCCAGGAAAGTTCCAGATCCCTGAGACCACCCAGTCCCCCTGCACCAGCAATCCTTAGGTGCATACACAGGAGTCACCTAAGCCCTGATCCCAGGAACCCAACATGACTTTGGCCTTGCCACGCCTGCTGGATTCTGTGGGGACCATGTGTCTACCTGACCCATTGGCCCTTGTGCTCACGGCAACTTCGGAGAGTCAGCCTGCTTTGCTCCTGGCTCCCGACTCAGCTGGGAAGTCTCAAATTCCAGGCAGGCCACGGTTCCCTCTCCCCCGCCACACTTAACCCTGCTGTTGCCTGGCCACAGGGATCCTGAGGAAACCCTGTTGTGTGGAGGCATCCAGACCTGTGCCTGGCTCTCCTGTCTGCCCTGTGCTGATGCCAGAGACTGGGTGTACAGTGGCATCTCTACACTCTGTTCCCACCCTCAATGGCAGAGTGATCTCTGTTGCAGGCCTGTGGGCGCACGGCTCTCATCCTCTGTGGCCCACTGATGTGGCTGACCCCAGGGAGAGGCTCACGAGGAGCCAAGGCAGGGCTGCTGCAGCAGGGAGAAGCCTGCAACACTGTTTGGAGGCCAGGAGCCAGAGGCAGCCATTGAGGCAAGTTTGAGCAACACTCAGACCCCACTTCCTCAAGACCTGCTGCCACTGCACCAGCCAGAGGAAGAGGCAAACATTTCTCACCCAGTATGTCACACTCCACACTTCACACCTCAAACCCATGTCATGCCTCACACCCCACATCTTAAATCCCACACCCCATGCCTCACACCACATACTCCTCACATCACACACCTCACACATCAAACTCATATCTCATACCCAACACCCCACACCTCACACTCCAACTTATATCTCACAACTTATACCTCACACCTCTCACCCCACACCTCTCATCTAACACCCGCACCTCACACCTAACACCTCTCACCCCACACCTCACACCTAATTCCAAACACTACACACCTCACACCACCTACCTCATATTCCTCCCACCCACACTCCACACCTCACACCCTATACCCCATAACTCACACCACATTAGTGTGACCAAGAGGTGATACCTGTGTCAGGCTGACCTGAGTTCAGAGCTCAGGAGTCTGCAAACATGGTGCTTCCCACCCTTGGCTTTTTCTCATGTCTCCAGCTCTCTCACCCCATGTCTGCTCACTCTGTCTTTATGGCCTAGCCCACAATGGAGGCTTCAAGAGTTTGAGAGCAAGGGGGACCCAAGGGCATGTGTCCACCATCAGTCAAGCACCTGGCTGTGTCCTAGAGGCCCCACAGCCACTGGGATCCTGGGCTTATGTCATAGGCTGTGGGATACCCGGGTTCTACTTTTTCATTTTGTGTTCTGGGACAGATGGTATCAGCTATCCCTGTTGCCCTCCCAGTGCTGGAATCTTGCTGCCCACCCAAATCCATGCTGGTACATGTGACCGACTTGCCCAAAACATTGCACAGGAGACTAGAAAATGACTGAAACCCTTACTATAGTTCTGGTGCTGCTATTGTCAGGCCAGCATTTAGGTCTCACCGTCTCTTCACCACTGCTGCCTCCCCAATGTGTGACCTGCTGTGTAACCCCAAAGCTCTCATGCCACTCCCCTTTCTTACCTTGCAGAGAGCTGTCGGAGGTCACCTGTCTGTCTTCCCTCTGACTGACTTCACGAAATCCACAGCTCTGACCAAATGTCACCAACAGCAAAATTCCATCTTCCCCGAGCAGCGTCCTCCTGAGCAGCGTCCACGGCATCCAGACCCGAGCTTGCTTTTGCATCTGTCCTTGTCAGCCATCTGGGCCATGTCTCAGATGGTTCTGGCCACTGTGCTCAATACTCGAGTGAGCACAGCTGTGCATGCGACTTTACAGATGACTGTTTCTGTCACTGGACAGTGCCAAAAAGTGACAAGAGCTGGGCCATACAGAAGCTCTAGTCCAAGGTCTGGAGGAATTTCCAGTCTGTATTCCTTTTCTCTTAAACCAGTGCTGAGGGTTACTTTGTCTCGAGCCCAACTATCCTCATGGGTGTGAAGGTCCCTCACTGTTGGGGTTCCCACTTCCCTGATGTAAAAGCTCTTTTTTACCAGCTGCTGGTTGTACCTACAGACTCTACGGAAACATCTGTTTCTGTCTCTCCCCCTTTCCTATTGGGGATCTACCTTGCTCCTGAACCTTGGTTTGTTGGTTTTCAGGGAAAGTTGCACCCAACTGCTCAGAGATTGGTGGTGCACTGCATGAGATGATGGGGATTGAACTTGAATTTATCGCCTTACCTGCTGCACTATCATTGCGGCAGGGTATGAAATCTGCAAACATTTTTTTTTTCCTTTTTTGGGCTTGTAGGACACACCCAGCAATGCTCTTGGCTCTGCACTCAGAAATTACTCCTGGTGGGCCTGGAGAGATAGCACAGTGCTGTTTGCCTTGCAAGCAGCTGATCCAAGACCTAAGGTGGTTGGTTCAAATCCCGGTGTCCCATATGGTCCCCCGTGCCTGCCAGGAGCTATTTCTTTTTTTTTTTTTTTTTTTT
>PVKC010031335.1:0-14565 GCA_004027635.1 Crocidura indochinensis | reverse complement strand
TGCTATCATTCTGTGTTTATCTTTCATCTTCTGGCTTACTTCATTTAACATAATATGCTCTAGGTACATACACATTGCTGCAAAGTCTGTGATTGTATCGTTTCTGACTGCCATGTAGTATTCCATTGTGTATAGATACCACATCTTAATGATCCATTCATCTGTTGTTGGACATCAAGGTTGGTTCCAAGACTTGGCTATTACACTAAATTACTGCGATGAATAGTGGTGTGCATACATACTTTGGAATGAACATTCTTCCATCTTAGGGGTAGATACCTAGGAGAGCAATTGCTGGGTCAAATGGTAGCTCAATTCTGAGTTCTTTGAGCACTCTCCAGACTGTTCTCCATAGGGGCTGTAGATTGTTCCTATTATTTTTTTATGTGAGCCATCCTCACTGGTGTAAGGTGGTACCTCATTGTTGTCTTTATTTGAATTTCCCTAATGATGAGTGGAGGTGACCATGTTTTCATGTGTTTGTTGGCCATCTTTCAGTCTTCTTCAGACAAGTGTCTATTCATTTCATCTTCCCATTTTTTTATGACTTCATTTGGTTTGGGGGGGCTCAGTTTTCTGAGTGTTTTGTATATTCTGAATATCAGCCCTTTATCTGATATGATGGGTAAAAATATTTTTTTCCCAGTCAGTTAACTGTCTTCTTGTGTTAAGTAGAGTTTCTTTTGCCATGCAGAAGCTTTTTAGTTTGATGTAGTCCCATTTGTATATGTTTGCCGCTAGAGTTCTTGCCATTGGTGCTCCATTCTTGAAGACCTTTTCGAGTGTTCTACCTATTTTATTCTCTATAACCTTTATAGATCCGGGTCTAATTTCGAGGTTTTTGATCCATTTTGAGTTGATTTTTGTATAAGGAGTGAGGTATGGGTCAATTTTGAATTTTTTACATGTGGTTTTCCAGTTGTACCAACGCCATTTGTTGAAGAGACTTTCTTTGTCCCATTTCAAGTTCTTGGCTCTTTTGTCAAATATCAGTTGACTGTATATCTGAGGGCTTATGTCTGGGAATTCTGTTCTAACCCACTGGTCTGAGGCTCTGTCCTTGTACCAGTACCATGCTGTTTTGATCACTATGGTTTTATAGTATAGCTTCAGGTTAGGTAAGGATATGCCACCAAGCTTCCTGTTTTTTAGTATGTGTTTGGCTATCCTGGGTCTTTTGTGGTTCCAGATAAATTTTATGATTGATTGTTCTAATTCTTTAAAGAATAATGTCTGAATTTGGATTGGGATTGCATTGAATCTTTATAGGAGTTTGGGTAGGATAGTAATTTTGACTATGTTGATTCTATCTACCCATGAGCATGGGATGTTCTTCCATTTCCCAAGATCATCTTCAATTTCTTTCTGAAGTGTTTTGAAGTTTGCCTGGTATAAGTCCTTCACTTCCCATGTAAGGTTAATTCCTAGATATTTGATGATTTTTGGTACTATTTTAAATGGAGTTGTATTCTTAATTTCTCTCTCTTCTACTTCATTATTTGTATAGAGAAATGCTATTGTCTTTTGTGTATTTACTTTGCAACCAGCCACTTTGCTGTATTGGTTTATTGTTTCTAGGAGTTTTACTGTGGACTCTTTTGGGTTTTCCATGTATATCATCACGTCATCTGCAAAAAGAGCTAGTTTGAATTCCTCTTTCCCTATTTGGATTCCTTTGATTCCCTTCTTTTGTCTGATTGCTATTGCTAGGACTTCTAGGACTATGTTGAATAAGAGTGGAGAAAGTGGACATCCTTGCCTGGTTCCTGACCTTAGTGGAAATGCTTTCAGTTTTTCACCATTAAGGATAATGTTGACTGTGGGCTTTTCATAGATAGCTGTAACTATCTTGAGAAAGGTTCCTTCCAGACCTATTTTGCATAGTGTTTTCAGCATGAATGGGTGTTGGATTTTGTCAAATGCCTTCTCTGCATCGATTGATATGATCATGTGGTTTTTGTCTTTTTTATTATTGATGAGGTTTATGATGTTGATTGATTTGCGTATGTTGAACCATCCTTGCATCCCTGGGATGAACCCCACTTCGTCATGGTGTATAATCTTTTTGATGTAGTGCTGGATTCGGTTAGCTTAGATTTTGTTGAGTATTTTTGCGTCTATATTCATTAGTGAGATTGGTCTGTAGTTTTCTTTCCTGGTGGTATTTTTGTCCTCTTTGGGAATCAGAGTTATATTAGCCTCATAGAAGGAATTGGGGAGGGTTCCTGTATTTTCAATGGTGTGGAAGAGCCTATGAATCATTGGAAGTAATTCTTCTTGGAATGTTTGATAGAATTAACCTGTAAAACCATCTGGGCTTGGACTTTTTTTCTTGGGAAGTTTCTTAATTACTGTTTCAATTTCCTCTGAGCTGATTGGTCTGTTTAGGCTTTCTAAATCCTCTTTTTCTAGTCTTGGAAGTTGGTATTTTTCCAAAAATCTGTCACTTTCTTCTGGGTTCTCTAGTCTAACTGAGTATAGTTGTTCATAATATGCCCTCATGATTTGTTGGATTTCTTGGGGTTTTGTTGTAATCTCTCCTCTTTCATTTGTGATTCTGTTTATTTGGGTGTTTTCCTCCTTTTTTTTTTGATGAGTCTTGCCAGTGGTTTGTCTATCTTTTTTATTCTTTCAAAAAACCAACTCTTGGTCTCATTGATTTTCTGTATTGTTTTCTTAGTTTCTATGTTGTTTATTTCTGCTCTGGTTTTTATTATTTCCTGTCTTCTTGTTGTATTTGGGTTTCTTTGTTGCTGTTGTTCCAGCTCCTTAAGATGGTCCTTTAAGCTGCTAATTTTGTGACTTTCCTCTTTCCTGATATAGGATTGTATTGCTATGAGTTTTCCCCTGATTACTGCTTTTGCTGTGTCCCACAGGTTTTGACAAGTTGTTTCTTCATTGTCGTTTGTCTCAATAAATCTTTTTATTTCTTCCTTGAGTGCCTCTTTCACCCAGCTATTTTTGAGCAGCATGTTGTTTAATCTCCAAGTGTTGAATTTTCTCCATTGCTTCTTTTTACAGTCAATTTTGACCTCTGTTGCATAGTGATCCGACAGAGTACTTCTTATGATCCTTACCTTTGTGATCTTATGCAGGTTAGATTTGCATCCTAAAGCATGATCTATTCTGGAGAAGGTTCCATGTGGACTTGAGAAGACTGTGTATTCCACTTTCTGTGGGTGGAAGGCCCTATATAAGTCTATTAGTCCTAATTCTTCTAGTTTTTCATTTAGGATTCTTATTTCTTTGTTGGTTTTCTGTCTGGTGGATCTGTCTAGTGATGATAGTGGGGTATTAAGATCTCCAACTACTATCACATTTCCTTTCATGTGTTTCTCCAGTTTTGCAAGCAGTTGTCGTACATATTTTGCTGGCTCTGCATTAGGTGCATAGATATTAACCAGTATTAGCACTTCTTGGTCTAGTGTTCCCCTGATCAGTAAGTAGTGACCCTCTTTGTCTCTGATCACTTTCCTGAGGTTGAATGCAATTTGTTCTGATATCAGAATGGCCGTCCCTGCTTTTTTTTTGTTTGTTTGTTTTTGGGTCATATCCGACAGTACTCAGGGGTTACTCCTGTCTCCATGCTCAGAAATTGCTCCTGGCAGGCACGGGGGACCATATGGGGCACCGGGATTCGAACCGATGACCTTTTGCATGAAAGGCAAATGCCTTACCTCCATGCTATCTCCCGGGACCCCTGCTTTTTTTTATTTCCATTGGCCTGCATAATTGATTTCCATCCCTTTATTCTAAGCCTGTGCCTATCCTGTACTTGTATGTGTGTTTCTTGTAGGCAGCAAAAATCTGGTTTATGTTTTCTAATCCAGTTCTCTATTATGTGTCTTTTAATGGAAGAGTTTAGACCATTAACATTTAAGGAGATTATTGACAGAGATGGCTGTTGTGTAGTTATGTTTTTTAGGGTGGTTTTTGTTACAATCGGGTGGTTGGATTGTGTAATTCGTTTCTGAGTAGTTCATTTAGGATCAGTTTTGTTTGCACAAATAATGCAATTTCATTTTTGTTTGAGAATGATTTTAGTCTTCCTTCCTATGTGAATGAGAGTTTCGCTGGATAGTGGACTCTAGGTTGGAAATTTCTTTCATTGAATTGTTTAAATATGCCATTCCACTGTCTTCTTGCTTGAACTATTTCATATGGGAGATCTGGTTTGATTCTGATGTTCCTTCCTTTGTATGTGAGGATTTTTTTTCTCCCTTATTGTTTTAAGTAGGTCGCCGTTCTCTTTGTTTCTTGCCATTTATTTGAATTACTATGTGTCTTGGTGTTGGTTTGTTAGGGTCTATTTTGTTGGGGACTTTTTAACCTCCTGGATTTGCTCAGATGTGTCTTTCCAGAGGGTGGGAAAATTTTCTGCTATTATCTCCCTGCCTAATTGTTCTTCCCCTTTACCTGTTTCCTCCCCTTCTGGTATACCTACAATTCTTAGATTGTTTCTTTTGTCTTTGTTCATTAAATACCGGACTTTTTCTTCCAGTTCTTTACCTTCTATTTCTTTGTTGGCTTCTTGTTGTCTTTTGCTTGCAGTTTATCTTTGAGTTGTTCTATGTGATTCTCAAGCTGTGCAATTCTGCTCTTCTGGCTTTCTACAGTTTTACGAAGTTTTTCTAATTCTGTATGAGTGGAGTCTTTCATATTTTGTAGGAATTCTTGTTTAAATTGGTTCATTTGTTCATCTATTGATTTATTGTACTCTCTGGCCAGTGTGTCTTTCATATCTTCTAGCACGGCTTGAAATTCTTTTCTCATGGCTGCTTTTAGGTCTTCCTCTCTTGAGTCTGTGCGTTTTGGTTGACTTGGGAACTTTCTCTGATTTCTCTCCATCTCCCCTGTTGTTAATGTTTTCCTTGGTTTAACCATCTTCCTTTGCTTTTATTGGCTTGGCTTGGAGTGCAGTGCCTTCAGGTTTCAGCCTGCCTTTGCCACCTGTGGTGTGGGGCTGAGTCTCTTCTCAGGGTGTGGCTCTACGTGAGTATGTAGGGTGATATCACTGAGTTTTGGGCCTTTCGTCCTCTTCAGTCAAGACTGGCCAGTAGTTACCCCCTTCAAGCCAGACTGTGCAGGTTCAATCTCTGGTCTGTCATCGGAGATCAATGTTCCCTTGAATGGTTGCCTTCACCTGCTCCAGTTGGAGATCTACTGCACACACTCTGGCTTTCCTGGGAGCTCAAAGTTCCCTTAAATGGCCGCTTTCCACCCGCTCTGGTCGGCACCCTCCTGAACTCCTTCTGGCCTGTTCCAGGGGCTCAAGGTTCCCTTGGATGACCCCAGAGCAGGCTTCTAAACGTCTTCCTCATTCTTCTCTTTCTTCTCACCTTATTTTCTTTGTTGCATGAAAGGTTAATTCTACTAATTTTAGAAATAAATGCCTATTCATTTTCAGATTTAAAAGATTCCACCTTCCTTAAAGAGTATATTATCTAAACAAAGCCTGGGCTTTTCTTCTGTTAAACAATGCAATTTCATCAGAGTATTACTATACTAGTAATTATTACTACTACAAAAAATAATAGTAACTGACATACTTAAATGTCAATACATTATATTTTCTCTTTTTAATTTTACCTTAAACCCCTATGACAAGTTAGTCACTATAAACATATGAAGAAATGAGATTTCAAGAGGTCAAGTAATTCTAAGTAAAAGCAGACTATTTCAGGCAACCATAGCACAGAAACCTATGCTTGAAATGGAAAAGATAGTGTGTATCTTATGCATATTAAATATTGCCTGAGGGTTTCCCTATTATAATCACTACTCTATTGAATATATACATTCATATAAATGTAATTTTTACATATTTTTTATTTCAAAAATATGGCCTTAGGGATAGGTAACATGGACAACACATTATATTGTTGTATATATGTAACAACTAGAAATGTAACAACTATCAGGTGACTGAAAATTCTCATGTTACAAACATGAGGTCAAAGTACAACCCTCAGCATTGTTTCTATGACCCATTCATAGTCTTGACAGCTCTGTTCTCTGGGACCCCCAGCACTGTGCCCAAGTGTGAGCTCTGGCAATTTGCAGGTGTCTGTGAGCTTAAAAATTAAAAAGTGTGGGGCAGGAGAGGTGGCGCTGGAGGTAAGGTGCCTGCCTTGCGAGCGCTAGCATAGGAAGGACTGTGGTTTGATCCCTGGCGTCCCTTATGGTCCCCCAAGCCAGGAGCATTTTCTGAGAGCAAAGCCAGGAGTAACCCCTGAGCATCAAACAGGTGTGGCCCAAAAACCAAAAAAAAAAAAAAAATTGAAAAGTGTGAGTCTCTGCAAGCACCATAACTAAAAATGCTTATGCCCCAAAGTTCTATGAGTGTCTGTCTGAAACTTGGTAGGTTATATAACCAGAATATGTGTGAACACTACAACTGAATTAGTGTCAGTCCCAGTGAGCACATGCATGAAATGTGAACCTTCTAACTAGCACCTCTGCTTGAGGGTATGAGCCCCCAAACTAAGGTTGATTATGATTCCAGATCATCAAAACAGCAACAAGGAAGAAGGAAAAGGAAAAATTAAAATCATAGAACATAGAAATCAAACAAAAATAAGGCCTTCTAAATGACTTCAGTCTCTAATTATGAAGATAGGAAATTATTAACATTAGCCAAAAATTATGTTCAGTTTATTATTTTTAATTTACGGAAATGATAAAAGAAGAAAAGGACAACTTGCTGTATAATGTTTTTTCTGTTACTATATATTCACAAGACTAATTATAGTGACTTGGCTATCTATCTACCCCTTAAATCGTTGTTTGCAAGCCCTCCTTTCTCTAACATGGCATATTCTTGTCATGCATGTTGAATTTGATGGGTACAGCTATCATTTTTTCAGACAACTCAATCAGTCCATAGTTCATGGTAATTGCTAACCAGGCTATATGAAATAATATGACTTTCTTGAAGTCTAAAATTACTACTTGATACTGAAGATAAATACTAGTATGAGCTAAATTTCTACTACTAGCTTAACAGCAATTTGTATCTCTTCTTGTTTTCACATGTTAAATGTTATCAAGAAAGTCTATGCTATAAACTAATTTATGTCCTTTAAAATTCTGATCCAATAATTATATTTCAAAAACTAATTTTTTATTTTCTGTAGGTCAACACATGATTTTCATGATGATTATTAACTTTTAAGAAATACTGACATTTTATGTCTAAATTGAAAGAGGCACTGATTTCCTGTAAATCTGCAGGTAAGTAGTTGCTCATTCATCAGGCAGGATATTTTTCTTTTTTTTTAAATTAAAATTTGTTTTAAATATTTTTATGGGATGAAGGGAAAATTACACTAAACATATAAGAATCTTTTGGAGCTGATTGCCTCTGAATGACATTACAAGCGGCTGCTGCCTGACCATTGACTGTAGCTTTTGGGAATATTCCTGCCCAGAAGCCTTTGTGGAAGCTATGCAATTGGAGGTGAGCTGGCACTGCCCAAGGAGAGTGGAGTCTGATTGCCACCAAACACCATTGCAATTGGCTGCTGCCTGACCATTAGTTGCAGCTTTTGATACAAACCCCACGCAGAAGCGTCTGTGGAAGCTACATGATCAGAGGTGAGTTGGTACTGCCCAAGGAAGGTGGAACCAGAAGAGCTCAGCCACTGCACTTTACTCCTAGGCCACGCACATCTCCTAGTCAATGAACAATAGCACAATGCAAAGAAAACATCAGACTATAGACGTGACAATGGGGAAACAACACAGGCCAACACCACACATGGAGAATGAGGACGACAGCTCTGATGAGCTGAAAAGTGCCAACCACATATTTAACCTCTCAGATAAGGACTTTAGAGAAGAAATACGGAGGATATTCATAGAACTCAAAGAAAGCATAGATTGAGCTATATGACCACTAATACGAATCAGAAGATATGAAAATAGAAATCAGAAAACGCCATACTGAAATAACAGGACTGAAAAACATGATTGATGTAAAGAAAACCTCACTGGAAAGCCTCACCAACAGTAACAGCAGCTGAGGACCAAAACAGTGAACTGTAAGATGAGGTGCATAACAAATCCATACAACAAAAGAGAATAGAAAAGAGCCTTAAAACAAATGATCAGACAATAGGAAAATTACACAAAAAATGAGAAGATATAAAAATAAAAATCTTTGATAAACGCAAGAGAAACAACATTAGAATCATTGGAGTTCCAGAGATCCAAAAAGGAAATTGGCAGGAAGAATCAATAGTGAAGGAAATCATTACAGAGAAATTCCCAGAGCTAAAGAGTGCATGCAACCAAATCCTGCAAGTCCCAAGAAAGCCAGTTAAGCCCCAAGAAAACCTGTTAAAAGAGATCCGAAAAATGTATCACAGCCACATCCTAGTCACAATGACAAATCTCACAAACGGGATTAAATACTGAAAGCAGCAGCAAGATCAAAAATAATTACATTCAAAGGAGCATCCTTAAAATTTACAGCAGATGTGTCAAAAGAAACCCTCAACAAAAACGAGTGGTAGAATATAGTGAAACTCAATGAAATGAATATTTTGCCTAGAATACTGCACCCAGTCAACTCACTTTCAGGTTTGAAGGAAGTACACATAGTTTCATTGATAAATAGCAGCTCAGAAATTTTACAGACTTAAAACCAGCCCTAAAACAAAAACTAAAATGTCTACTTTAAGACAAGACAGACCAACAGACACCAAACTTCTGCACAGAGATGACACTAAATCCTATGACAATTATCTCTCTCAAGGTCCTTGGGCTAAATTCATGAGGTTAGAGACACAGAGCAGCAAAATGGATCAAAGAGCTGAATCCAACATTCTGCTGCCTACAAGAAAAACATCTGAATAGTCAGAAAAAAAAACATAGACTCAAAATCAAATGTTGGAGGAAAATCACCAAACAAACAACTAATTCAAAACAGCTGTAGTGTAATGTCCTAATGTATTTATTCACAGAATCAGGTGCAGAATATGATTGGAAGCCTCAACTCCCACTGAAGTGATTACTAACAATATGCTTTAATGCCTTAATTTTACCAAGTATAAAATAACCCTTCAGCTTCTTTGTCCACAGGGGGCCTTGGAAACAAAGGGTGGGCCTAATTTTAAACCTCCGTGTTAAATCATACTAGATACCTTATACAGTGCCTATTATGTCAATGTCTCTAATTTACCCACTTTCTTTTGTTTATATCTTCTATTAGAACCCAAAGCATGATCATTCAGACCACTGGAACAGTCAATGGCACACCACAGACTTATGCTACAGGTCCCACTCATCAAACACGTTTTGGCAAATCACTACTTCCTTTTTTTTTTCCATTTTTCTCTCTTTCTCTCTCCTTCCCTCTAATTCTTTTTTCCCTTTCTCCTTTATTCTTCATCAATTAAATGTATCTAAAAAAAGCTCTTGCTGTCAGTTGCTCCTTAGGAAAGGTACCTCTATACTTAAGCAGCAGATGATACTCCATAGGGTAACCACATTCTACAGTCCTCACCACCACATTGCTGAGTACTCTAGATGCAAAAACTGTGCTTATCCTAAAAAGCTCCAGCCACTATATAATCCTGAAACCTTTATTTAGCAAAGATCATCTCTATCAGATATGAAGGGCCTCGAAAGTGGAAAACCCTCCAATAATGACACACTGGCCCAATCCTCTTTAACTTATTTTTTTACCGCATTTTCTTATTCTTTCTTTCTCTTCTCTCTTATCTTTTGTTTTCCCCTCATTTCTCTCCTAAGCCATATCTTAACCAATTATTTATCTTTTCTTAATTCAATCATATCTTGGGAGCTCAGACCCAGTCTATGAGGGCCAGGCCTCCAACAACAACCTAAGAATAGAACACTAGGGGCCCGGGAGATAGCATGGAAGTAAGGCATTTGCCTTTCATGCAAAAGGTCATCGGTTCGAATCCCGGTGCCCCATATGGTCCCCCGTGCCTGCCAGGAGCAATTTCTGAGCATGGAACCAGGAGTAACCCTGAGCACTGCCGGGTGTGACTCCCCCCCTCAAAAAAAAGACTAGAACACTAATGTCTGTCTTTATGTGGGCATGAGTTTGTAGACAGTGGACTCCTCTCTGATTGCCAAATCTAAAATGTAAACAAGGCATGCATAAAATGTATATAGCCCTCTTATATATTACTCTTTCTTCTCCCATTCAGAAATCCTTCCATCATCTCGTCCCCAATCCATTATCCGTGCTTATTTAACCCTCTTTATCCTCAGTTACTAACCCAATAGGTACAAAGACCAACTTCCTGCTTCAATAAACCACCACCATCTCCCAAACTGAAAGGACATCCTCCCAGCCCCACATCACATGCCTTGGCAAGAAATTACAACCAACACACCTCCTGATTCATGCTTTATGACCCTTCTTCTTACCCTTCTAATTTGGACTGTACATGCTATTGATGCAGCCCCAGAAACATCCTAGCCAAGGACACTTCCCTCATGGCTACAAATAATTTCGCAAACCCAACAAGATGTATGATAAAAAATTGCCTTGGATCCCATCCACCAAAAGAATATCTCAAAAGACTCAATGAGGGAAGCCTATATTTTCTTTATGTGTTTATTGCCTCTAATAATAATAACCCCTATTCTGTTTATCCCCAAAAGTAAGTTAGCCTCATAAACAATATTTTTTCTTTAATGCCTTTTTAAAATGTATTTTTATTTATTCCTTCTATTATATATATACATATACATATACTTTCTCTTTCTCTCTCTAACCTCACCTGTTTAGGTTCTGCTTGGTGTGAAAACCTACAAGAAAAGACTTGCCTAGGATAAAAGCAAGGCACAGGTATTATGCAGACTATCATTCTTACCTCCAAATCCACCAGCAATATAGCATATCACCATACCCTTTTGCATAGGCACTCTAAATAAAGGGAAATATTATGCACAGAAACAAGCTCCTATCTACTAGGGATAAAAACCCATAGTTTTTATAACACAAGGATGCCTCTCACCCTGAACATGTGTCATGTGGATCCAACTTACACTCCATGTGGTTGGACAGAGACTGTCCAACCCAGAACCCCAGATCCCAGACATATAACTGATACAGGTCACAACAATAGCACCAGGAACCAAACTCCTCTGGTGAAATTCCTAATACTGCTCTGGCACCAACTTGCACCAGTTTTGATGTGACATCCTGACAATGAGGAAACGATAACAACTTGAGCTAAGAGCGGACGGCCCTGTCTCATAACCTAACGGTATGATGCAATCAGGAGACATGTCATCCTTTACCCTAAGCAAACACCAAAATCACTATCTACAGAAGACTGACTTTGACAAAGATGGACTGGACAGAACCTATCAAGGAACCAATGAGAAAGTTTTTAGCTTAGGCCTTGGCCTAAGATTAGTAAAAAAAAACCCCAAGACCTCTAATTCCAGAGGTTTGACTTTGACAACTGTGACTGAGAAGAAATTCTGGAATCATGCTGAAAGACTATATCCTAGGCTCTGTCCTAGGACCTGAGCAAAAACTAAGACCACTAATTACAGAAGACTGATTATAACAACAGTGATGGAACAGAACTCCTACAACTGTAAAGAAAAACTCTCTATTACCCTTTGCCCTATGACCTACGCAAATAACAAGATCTCCAGCTACAGAGGCAGGGTGTCATCACCCACATCTGAGCAGAAAGTTTCCTGGCAACATAAAGAGACCTTGGAGAGTGTAAATGAGTGAGTATGGAGCCCATAGTTGTTCCATGGCAGTATGCATCAAGGGCAGAAAACCCTGTATCTCTTAGGTCTAATTTCCCCAAATATTTACCGAGTTTATACAGAAGAATTAAAAGAAGAAGAAGAAGAAGAAGAAGAAGAAGAAGAAGAAGAAGAAGAAGAAGAAGAAGAAGAAGAAGAAGAAGAAACACAACCCCCTTTTAAGAAGTTCCTGGTCTGTTTTTGTTTGCTTGTTTCTTTGTAGCTGATGGTTTTGGTTTTTGGTTTATTCTTTTTGTACTTTCATTGTTACTCCCTTATTGTTTTTGTTTTGTTGTTTTTTTGTTTTGTTACCTTTTTCTTCTTTTTTACCTTTCTTCTTCTAAATGGATATTTATAACACCTAGACAGACTCCTAATTTTTCTCTTTTTTGTTTGCCTTTTTTCTTTTCTTCTCCCATATCTTTTCTTATATCTCCAAAGAACCACATTACTGGAATAACCTTGATCAGACTCATAATTTGAGGGGGGAAAGTGGATGGTACTAAGACCATATAGTTATATGTTTATTATGGAAATAATAATTATTAAAATAAAAAATAAAAAAAGAAATAAAAATGATCAGACTTGAATATCAAATCTAAAGTTAATGTCAACAGAATCAATACCCAATCTACAACAAGCTGTACAAGGGGGGAATAGTTGCAATAGCATTATGGGGGGGTAAAGAAGGGAGATGGGGGAATGCATGCTGGGAACAAGGGTAGAGGAAAGACAATACTGGTGGTAGGAATGCCCCTTATTCAATGTCACTATGTGTCTTACATATTACCGTGAAAGATTTGTAATTCACTTTTACCACAATAAAAAAAAAAGCTGAGTGGTCATATTAATACAGATGACACAAACTTTAGATTTAAAAAAGTTAAAAGGGACAAAGATGGACATTTTAAATTATCAAGGGATATGTACAGCATAAGAAATCTTATTCCTAAACATATATATATATATATGCACCCAATGAGGAACCAGCAAAATATTAAAAAACTATTGACAAATCTAAAAGAAGATAGTGATAAGAAATCTCATTCCTAAACATATATATGCACCCAATGAGGAACCAGCAAAATATTAAAAAACTATTGACAAATCTAAAAGAAGACAGTGATAGCAACATAATAATAGTGGAAGACCTTAACACTGTCCTATAACCCCTTGATAGGTCAACCTGATTGAAACACGAGAATATACTAGCTCTGGAAAGAGAAATGGAAGAAAGTGGACTAGTATATATATTATATGTATATGTATAATATATATTAGGACACTCAATCCACAGAAAACTTGATACACATTATTTTCATATGTACCTCATTTTGGCCCATAAAACATACCTCTATACAATTAAGAGTATAAAGATTGTACAGACTACCTTCTCAAATAACAATGCACTGAAATTAGAAGTGAACTACAAAGGGACATAGAAGAAAAATTTTAAAACCTGGAAATTAAACAGCTAACTACTGAACAACTTGTGGGTCAGGGATGAAATAAAAGAGGAAATCAAAACATTCCTGGAAACAAATGCCAATGGGGACACAAATTATCAGAATTTGTGGGACAGAGCAAAAGCAATTCTAAGAGGAAAATTTATAGCTTTCCATGAGTACATCAGGAAGGAAAAAGGGACCTATAAACAACTTTATGACACAGCTTATAAAATTGAAAAATGATCAACAAAAGGAACCAAAATAGATAGGCAGAAGGAAATAACAAAGCTTAGAGCAGAAATCAATGATGTGGAAATAAAAAAAATGATCAATGAAAGCAAAAGTTGGGCCTTTGAAAAAATAAACAAGATTGATAAACCACTAGCAAAACTCACAAAGAAAGGAAGAGAGAGAAACTTAATAAACTGGATTAGAAATGAAAAGGTGGGGATCAGTACAGATACTACAGAGATTCAAAGAGTAATCAGAAACTACTTTGAGAAACTCTATGCCACATAACATGAGAACCTGGAAGAAATGGATAAATTTTATAATCTTCCACGTTTGCACCAGGATAATTAGCATATCTAAACAGACCCATCACTGCCAAGGAATTTTAAAATGGTAATCAGGTGTCTTCCCCAAAACAAAAGCCCATGCTCAGATGGATTCATTAATGATTTTTTTCAAATCTTTCAAGAGAATCTATTACCAACTCTTTTCAGGTTCTTCTATGAAATTGAAGAATCAGGGACACTCCCCATTGATTTTTATAAAGCTAACATTACCCTGATACCAAAGCCAGATAGAGAAGCTGCAAAAAAAGGAAAAAAAAAGAGAAGAAAAAAGAAAGCTACCATGTTCATCCTCGATGAACAAAAATGCAAAGATCTTCAACAAAATCTGGCAATAGGATCCAATGCCTCATCAGGAAGGTCATACACTATAAATAAATAGATTTCATTCCAGGAATGAAAGAATGGTTTAATAGATGTGAATCTATCAACATCAAACACCATATCAACAAAAGGAAAAATAAAAACCACATGATCATATCAACAGATGTAGAGAAGACATTTGATACGGTCAAAAGCCCATTCATGATAAAAACTTTCAACAAGATGAGAATGAAAGAAACTTTTCTCAATATAGTCAAGGCCATCAATCACATGACAATGGTAAGTATTATTCTCAATAGAAATAAACTAAAACCTTTTTCTCTGAAATCTGTTACAAGATAAGGCTGTCTCCTTTAGCCACACCTATTCAACAAAGTACTAGAAGCACTTGCCATAGCAATTAGGCAAAAAAAGATTTCAAGGGCATTCAGATAGGAACAGAAGAAATCAAGGTCTCACTGTTCACA
>PVKC010031334.1:0-14541 GCA_004027635.1 Crocidura indochinensis | reverse complement strand
CAATCTGGGGACTGAGGGACAAAGTAATTATGCATGGGTTCTGTTTTATTTTTCTCAATATTCTTTGGCTGAAAATTCAATGTTAAGACATCACCAAGGGGACTTATGTGAATTCTGTTTATGGGTGATTGTCCTTCCACTGTAACTTTACCTTGTCCTCTTTCTTTGCATCTTTGTTCTCAAAATTAAAAAAAAAAAATTCCAAGACATTTAAAAACCATGTTTCTGCAATTAGTCTTCCAGTTGTGGGAGCCAAAATCAACAGAAATTTATTCTTCAGCCATTGCTGAATTGTGTCCTTCATTCAACCCAGGAAGCAGTAAGCTAAGCCTCTTGGCATAACAAAACTAAAACAGTTTATTAAAATGAGTGATGGGGCTGGAAAGACCCTACATCAGGTAGGGTATTTATCTTGCATGCAGCCAATCCAGGCCCAATCTCGAGCATCCTACATAATACCTCTGAGCCCACCAGGAATAATTTCTCAGTTCAGAACTAGGATTAATCCCCAGCACTGCCAGGTAAGGCCCATACCCCAAAAATATATGTATGCTGAACACATGATGAGCATTTGGAGCATAGATTGGGGTGGACTCCCTGTACTCCCACCAATGCTATCTACCTGAGACTGCTCTAAAACACAAAAGATGCTTAGTTCTATACCAGGCCTTATATTATGTACTGTAGAAACTCAGTAGGCCTCCTCAGCAGTCCTTTGTTAAAACAGAAAATGCCATAAAGACCCTTTGAATTGAACATAATCATAACCAGCCTTTGAACCTTTCTTCAAGCTAAAGGGGGGGGGGCATCACCTACCACCCTGAGGATTCTAAGTTAATGGCAGAAGTGGAACAAAGCCTTCCAGCCTCTAAGCCAATTTACTCCCTTATCCCACCAACCCACATATTGTAATGCTCTGCTCTAGTTATCTGTACATTTTTCTCTTCCAACAGTGCAACTACTTAGTGGAACTAATTTGCAAGCAAATTAGTTTGCTATATCATTCATATATATAAAATAGTTTGTTATTCATAAATATCTCATTTCTTATCCTTTCATTTAACTACACAAGAGTGCAAGGGAACCAACTGCTGAGATACAAATGAGGTACTAGATTATACACGCCGAGACCAAATCAAGCAATGAAACTATGTGCCAGAGCAGAATGTACACACTGGTATTAAGCCTCCACTCTTATGAGAGTTTAGTCAAATCAACCACAGAAAAAAATAGCCTAAATTAAAACCACATTAAATACACAGATCCCATGCAAGCAAGATATCTGAATCCCAAGTCAGGAAAAAGATAACAAGCAAGGGAGCCGGGAGGTGGCGCAGGAGGTAAGGTGCCTGCTGCCTTGCCTAGGACGGACCACGGTTCGATCCCCCGGTTCCCATATGGTCCCCTGTGTCTGCCAGGAGCGACTTCTGAGCGCATAGCCAGGAGTAATCCCTGAGCGTCACTGGGTGTGGCCCCCCCCCAAAAAAAAGATAACAAGCAAATGCTACACAGAAAGCACTACTGCCTCTGCTCCTGTCTTTCCCCTCAAAACTGAACTGCAAAGTAGAAAACACAAAAAAACAAAGTAGGAAATACAAAATGAATGCAGCAAAGAACTTGGAAAATTATATCAAAGATGATAGTTAGGAAATGAGGAATGCTCTGCTGCATCCCAGAAACCCAAGAGCCCCACTGCTCACTCAAGCGCCTTTGCAGCTGAATCCCAGGCCTTACTTCCCTCTATCCACAAAGACCTGGCCCTGGTCCTGAGGTGGCTTCCCCACGGCTTCACCACAGGGATGTCCCCCTGTATGACTTCCGAAGTGGCCACACCAGCCTGCACAACAAGGCCTTGTTGGTGTTCAGGTACCACCAATGTCTCACACATGGAGGTTTTGGTTTTGGGGTTCTCTATTTGGGGCTTTGGGTCACAATCAAGAGATGCTCAGGTTTACTTTTGGCTTTGTGTTAGGGAGTCACTCCTGGAGAGATTCTGGGACCCTATGGTGTCCTTGGATATGAAGCCCAGGCAAGCACCTTACCCATTATCTCTCTGGCATCAAGGTGATTCTTTTCTTATATTTAATTTTGTTGTTATGGCTTCAGAGCTATAGGGAACTGTACTCATAGCTGACTCCAAGCTCTGCACTCAGATTACTCCTGGCAGTGCTCAGGGGACCGTAGGTGGTACCAGGGATTAGAACTGGGGTTGATCAGGATTAGGCAAGTACACTAGCTCCTATGTCATCTCTCTGGCCATTATATATATATTTCCATTTTGTTGTTGTTTCTGTTTTTTTGTTTTTGGATCACACCCAGCACTGGTCAGGGGTTATTCCTGGCTCTGTGCTCAGAAGTTGCTCCTGGCAGGCTCGGGGGACCATATGGGATGCATGGCTGCAAACTGGGGTCCATCTTGTGTTGACCATGTGCAAGGCAAATGCCTTACCACAGTGCTATCTCTCTGACCCACATTATGCTTATTTTCTAATCACAAAGGTACTTCTAGAAGTTTCTATCAGCTCTATACTCTGGGTCACTCCCCACAGTGTTGGGGTATAAAATATGGAGCCAGTCAAACCAGGGCACCTACATGCAGGACACATGCTCCAGACTATTGAGCTGTCTCTAAGGCTTCACATAGGGAGGTTGCTTGAATATGGCTCTGGGAGAGAACCAGACCTACACAATTCGCCACATAAAAATTTATCAGAGTGAGCCAACAAAGTGCCATGACATGGATTGGGGAGATGGGGACTAGGCTTTATGATAGAAAATTGTCACAGGAAAAATAGCACATTATGAAAATTTCTGAGCCTATGGGGTATTTGTTGTACCTAGGGATCAGGGGAGTCAAAGTGGCCACATATCAGCACCTGCTCAAGCTAATGAACCAAATTTCCCCAGTTTTAGTAGGCCTACACCCATGCCAGATGTGGGAGCATGATGCTGGTTGCCTCACCTTGGAGCAGATTAACCTCATCCACGTAGGTGTACCTCCTAAACTGAGCTAGAGCTGGTAACATTCATCCAAGGTAGCTGGGCTGGCTGGGCTGGGCTGCACTGCAGGGTGAAGAGCTCAGCTGAATGCTGTGAAAGTAACCCAACCTTCTCCTGCTTCTAGCTCTGAAGGAGTCTAGGAACCTGGCCTGCCTCATCAGTGGTAGGGGCAGGGAGCCACCCACTAACCAGCAGCCTTGCTGTGCTTTGTTTCTACCATCTGGGCATCCCCTCACTGACACTTATATATACCTGCAGCACACCTCGGTGAGAACAAAGCACATCTGCCCCTCAGCACACTGGGTCCAGACCAGGTGGGAGTACGAAGGAGAGATGGGGTCCAACAACAAAGACTAGTTCCCTAATAGGGCCATCCCAGCACATGCTCTAGGATTTGAAGGTTTCAGGATACTTTTAGACTCTCACTGTCTACATATTGACCCACAGTCACATGACCCCTGTCATTTCCACAGGGCTGAGAGCATAAGGAAGGATGTCCACACTGTCTATGTCAACATGAGTGGGCTGACCAGCTTCGGAGAGGTGAGGACAATGGCTCTAGCCCTGTCCCCATGAGAACACCTTTGCCCTACCTGTTCCACCAGAAAAGGCACATATGTATACCCCACTCAATTATGTGTGTCCTGGACTCGCCCACCTTGCAGACAGTAGTGACTAAAATAAACTGTCTGGGCATGATGATGAGCTTATCCCATGTCACTGACATCATGGCCCTGCAGGCCATAGAAGTGTCCCCAAAGCACATGAGGTGTGTGCAAGGACACACATAACATTCCGAACGATATCCTACAGCTGCTGGCAAAAGATGGACTGACCCATTGGACCTAAATTCCACCATGCCACCTAGATCCTGGATCCCTCAATTTCTGCAAATCCCACATTGAACTACTCCGCCACACTTCAGTCTCAGGTTCCTTGAAGCCTGGGGGTTGGCGCTTCAAGGGAATAAATACTTTCGACGGAGGGTTAAGAACCCCTCAGCATGCATGCATACACATTTAATGCCAACAAGCAGAGATTCCATTCACACACAGCTGGAGGATGTGTTTCTGCCTGGAACAAGATTATGATCAGCTCTATGGGTCCATTTTAATTTTTGATTTGGAGGATTAGTTTGTTTGATTAGGGGCCACTCACAGTGATATTTGGGGCTTTCTCTTGAGTCAAGGATTGTGGGAAGACTCAGCATCATACTGCTGCTGGGGTTGAAACATGTGTCAGCATGTACAAGGCAAGAACCCTACCACTGTACAATATATATAGCCCCAGAACTGGTCTGTTTAAGAACTGAAACAGAGCTAACTTTTCAAGTGTGGCTTGGCAGAAACCTGGAGTTGGTGCCTACCTTCTCTGGTTCTATTCAGATCCTCTCTATTCAGCTGGAATTTCCCATCAAGTCCTGGCAGGTTTGATATCCAAGTCCTAAGGAAAACGCACATACACACTCATCACTGAGTGTGAGTCACTCACACATACACATAAACACATACAAAAATACATACACACAGCACCTCCCTTTCTCTCTCTAAAGCTTTGGGTTTATTTATTTATTTATTGATTGATTGGCATTTTTGGTTTTGTTGTTGGATTTTTCTTTCTGGTTAGTTTTTGGGGGCACATTAGTTGAGTTTCAGTTCTTACTCCTTGCACTACTGATAGGAAGAGCTGGCCACATGGAGTTCCAGGGATCTAACCCTGTCAGCCTCATAAGAAAGACTTTATTCCCCAAGCCAAACCTCCTCTTTAAGCCTAGAAACATCTTCATTTGTTGGAGCAACTAGGGGTTTCATTAGGTTATAACTTATTTTAACTAAAACAAAGATATGCCTGGTTCCTTTGTATGTTACAAATTGGAATTACCCTCACACAGAGATGGTTTTGCTTCTAAACCTGGGTGGGACTTGCTCAGGATAGTTGAGCCCTCTGTCCTTACTACCCCACCCAGGGCTGGTCTCTCTACTAAATCAAAATGGCACTTTTGGCAGGAAGCTTGCTCTCCATGTGAGGAAAAAGACTGACAGACTATATGTGTTTTAACCTCAGCCTGGTCTGGGTTATTTCTTCCACCACTCTGATGGGGTTGGGGACATAGTGAGTGGGGTGATCTTACAGGTTTTACTCATCTCCATCTCAGGGAGTTTTTCAGGGTCTCCCGTGTCCCCTTACATCATCCGTTGCACTGGTCCCTCTGGACCAATGGGTGACCTCTGGCCACCTGGAAAATTCATAAAGGTGAAGCCACCATATAGGGGGCAAAAGTGAGAAAAGTCGAGGCCAGAGAGATAGTACAGTGGTAGGACATTTGCCTTGCAAGCAGCCGACTCAGTACCAATGTTGGTCCAAATCCCAGCATCCCATATGGTCTCCCAAGCCTACCAGGAGTGATTTCTGAGCACAGAGCCAGGAGTAACCCTGTGTACCACCAGGTGTGACCCAAAAACAAAACAAAAATAAAAAGTGAGACAAGTCTAGCAAGACCTGGAGTTATAGCACAAGGTAGGGTGTTTACCTTGCACAAAGCTAAAGGGATTTGATCCCTGACATCCCATATGATCTCTCTAGCACCATCAGGAAAAATTCTTGAGCGCACAGCCAGGAGTAACCCATCAGTATGCTCAGATGTAGTCTCCAAAAACAATACCAAAACCAAACCCAACCACAACAACCAAAAAAACAAACAAAAATCTCTCAAGGGACTGGACATCCACCCATGTTTTATCTTCCCATTAAGCCACAATAGTATCCAATGCCTTTTGAATGGGCATCTCAAAATTGGAAAATATTAGATATTAAGAGGAGTGATTATCCGTTAGGAATGACTACTCCGGGATTTCTTGTTACAGGGCACTTCAAACCTGAACATTTGCCTTAGTGACTTTAAGTAGGCTTTAGACACCTAGACATGGACCATGGCGGTGGTACTGTCACTGAGGGGTATAATAGTGTGCCTTTTTGTTTGATAACATTTCATTATTTTTGTACTTTATGTTAAAATGGGCCTGTTTTCACATGTATTCCCTTGGAGAATTATGTTTTGTAGCATATTTAACCTCTGCCAGCATCACTTGATGTCATGGCAGCTCCAGTGGAATCCGTGACATGGTGAAAGCCATGTTCTCGAACCTACGGCAAAGGCAAAAGCGTCACAGAAGTCAGTCTCCTGGAGCAGTTGCAGGTAGTCCCAGAGTAAGAAAATATCCTCCACGTAATGCACTGCTTCTGAGCACAATGATGATTGTTTTTCTTACTCCATGCTACAGTAACCTGGGAACACTGGGTTCTATAGAAAATCCACAATATTACTATTTGAGAACACATTAATGATTTTACGAATCAAAGAAACTTCCAAGAATGATTTTTTAGAAAAGAAATCTTTAGCAGATAATCAAGGAATTTTGCTTAAAAGCTATCACTAATATTCTGTGCTTAAAAGCTAGCATTAATATTTTAATAGTAATAATAGTAAAAATCATTTAGCCATAACATTGAATCAGTTATAAGTAGGAAAGTCTCTGAAAGAATAATCTAGGGAAAAGCCCATAGCATAAAACTTGACTTCAAGGACTATGACAGATTCATATGAGTGTCCCTATAATAAAGCAGAAATAGATCAGGTAAAGGAAGCAAGATTTCTTATGTTCTTAAGAAAAAGAAAGGCACACAATGATTATATCTAATACAGGGCAAAAGATGGGAAACACCTATATATAGAACTAGACTATGGCCCACTTAGCTTAGGATTAACTACACCTGACCCCTCACCTTATACAGGAGTGTATGATGAAGCTGGTAACAGAGGAGTGGTGCATGAAGGAAAAAGAGTGCCTTATTATAAATTGCCCTTTTTTAGAAATATTATTAAGAGCAATGCCTTTTTAATTTCATTTTACACAAAATAAAAGGATTTACTAAAAAGGCAAACAGAGAAGGCTGTGGAAAGCTTGGACCAAAGCAGTACATGATTGGAGAATTAAACCTGAACCCCCACACAGATTTAAAATGGTGAATTTATAACATTTTAAATATAATAAAAATCCTGCTCACAACTCAGGCTGGGTAGGTTTCTAAAATCAAGTAAAGATTAACCACATTAAACATTAGTCTTAGGTCATATAGTTAATGTAGACAATCACAAGGGTGCCATTGTTTATAAATAGTAAGATTCAATCTGACTCTTGATAAGGTCAGCATGCCTAGAAAATTGCTAATATGTGTTAAATATATGTTGGAGTGAGGAACCTGTAAATTGACGTATTTTGATTTTTTGCAAATATCCTGCTGTTAGAAGTATAAAAAACCTAGAGAAATAAATGCAGTTGCTCTGTAGCTGAGGCTCAAGCCAAAGCTCTTAGCCACTTTCCAGTACCCAAGACCTCAAGTCTTGTTATGCAGATCCCTTGCCCACCTGTCTTCCAAGGAGAACCCGAGTGCTGCCCTCCAGCGGCTCAGCGGTCTGCGGCAACCTGAGACTCTGAACTGGTGCGAACATAGCTATCAGTTGAAACACTGTTGAAACACTGAAGCCCCTTGTAAAGCCTTGTTTCCCATACAACCAGTGTCCAAGGTAGTCCCTGGACAGCTTGGTTTACTGACTATAAAGGGTATCAAAGGTTAGTGTTCCAGAAATCAAAATTTAAGTAGGATGTGTAAAGAACTTGGCTTAGCTTTTATTCTCAACTGGAAACTTTTCTGTCCTGTCCACATATCCAAACCTCTGTTGTAGTTCAGACCCATCTGCAGAAACCTTCCGTGATGAGCCAGCATACACATATCTACTGCACCAACTGTTTACTTAGGTCAGTCGTTCAACCTAGGTTTTAGGTTGATCTAAACCAACCTGAGCATGTATGTCATGCTTTCCCCAGAAATGCAACAAGGGCAAGGTTGGGCAGATCGGAATTGGTGTCCTCATGCCTCAGAACTGTGACCTCACTGGTGGAAGTGACTTGTAGAATTTCACTGCCATGGCACCACCAATACCCAAACTTGGTATCCTTGATAAGACGTTCATTTCTCTTGGAGACACCAGTTTGTTGGGTTGCCTGAGACAGAATGTCTGACCAAATAGTATACATTAAGTCTAACTTGTCCTCTGTCCCTTGTGATAGCCCCATCTCAGGAAGGCCAACGCCTGAGGTCCGCACAAGAGGTGCCACTATTCAGCTGCCTGACAGCATATGGCTTCCACACCTCCAAACATACCGGGATCCCAGGTATACACCTGTGGCCTGTAATCTCAGGGAGCCACCATGTTTCTACTCTAACCAGAGACCCTGTGGGCATTCCTCCTTGGGTAAGCATTCAGGAAGGATTTGGTCTTCCTAAATACACACTTCCTCTCAAGCCTATTAGATGTTTCTTTGTAGTCTCTTTTCCTAATTGGCTTCAGGCAAAAG
Organism: Crocidura indochinensis; assembly: GCA_004027635.1. Taxonomy (NCBI): domain Eukaryota; kingdom Metazoa; phylum Chordata; class Mammalia; order Eulipotyphla; family Soricidae; genus Crocidura; species Crocidura indochinensis. The sequence goes on along the minus strand of PVKC010031334.1, from coordinate 6,124 downwards.
CCAAGTGCCTTTGGGTTAGGAAGCAAGAAATACCAGTTAGGTAGACCTGCTGACAGCCCTCCCCAGCCAGACTTCTGGCTGTCCTATAAACATCCATGCCAGTCCCTTCACACATGGACCAACCTGAGGCACTGAGTCCCTGGAAAGGGCTGTGCTAGGTGACTGGGAAGAACTGAAGAGCCCAGGGGAGTGATGACTCTGCTTCCATCCTGTGGAAGGGTTAGAGACTGTGTGGATGGAGTCTCAGGCAGTGGGGCACTGTGAGCTTGGAGCAGGAAAGGAACCTAACTTCAAACCTCTTGCTCACTCAACCAAGAATTTGACTCTTCTAATCTCCACAAAGAGCTCAGGATGACTCAATAATTCACTGTGAAAGGGGTTGTAGTGTTGACAGTGGATTCTGAACTGAATTATTTTTTTCTTTGTCTGTGGGCCACATATGGTGATGCTCAGGGGATCTTCCAGGAACTAGGTTCCAGAATGATGCTTAAAGGTACTGGGTGTTGTAGGGACTGCATGGGATGCCAGAGATGGAACCTGGGTCAAACATATGGACGTCAACACTCTACCAACTGTCTATCACTCCAGCCTTCTTAACTGATTTGTACTAGATTTTCCTCCAAATGTAAAAGCCATTTCTGTGAAATGCTAAGAAATAACGTTATGCGGGGCTGGAGAGATACCACAGCAGTAGGGCATTTGCCTTGTACATGGCTGACCCAGGAAGGACCCAGGTTGATTCCCAGTATCTCATATGGTCCCCAGAGACTGCCAGGAGTGATTTCTGAGTGTAGAACCAGGAGTAACCCCTGAGTGCCGCCAGGTGTGACCACCCCCCCTCCCAAAAAAAAGAGAGTAATGGGAACCTGCCTGCAACCTTTGTGAGGTTCTTTCTACTGGTTAGGACTGATAATCCACATGCTACAGACATGTTTCTGGGATGCTTTTGCAGCCAGCAACCATGCTCATAGGGACCTATGCTCTTTGGACTCGTAGCCAGGCCTATGTCTTCGTGGATGCTAAACAAATTAGGAGGTGTCAGCACAAAACAGGAATAGAGGAGAGGTTCCTGGACGTGGCACCTTTGAGTATGACTGAGTCTGATTTTCTTTCTAGTTGTGGCCCCCAGTACTCCCTCACCTGGATACTCCCATGTCCTCTACAGAGGGTATGGCGAGAGCCAGGTGGCTGGCACAGAGAAACATACTGCATGGTTGGCAGCTATCGGTCCTACGGCGATATCCCCCTGGCTACCCCAACAGAGGTTAAAGCTGAGAAGCTGGTGACCAGACTGGCCCCCAAGAGACACCACCCATTTTCCAGACATTGAGCTGGGCTGTTCCAGACCCAAGATTCCTCGCTTGTAGCCTGGTGCCAACAAGCAGAAGCTTGCTGGATGAGCTCCCAGCCCCACCACCCGAAACTATTCCTGCCTCTCCCCTTCAACACCCCATTGCAGGGTTAGGTGAGAGCGCAGAGCAGTCCATGACCCGAGATTCACAATGCCATTCTTCCTTACCTGCCACCCAGCATGTCCCTCTCCAATTCAATAAAATGTATTTATTGTAACTGTTTACCTTCACTTACTGCAATCCTGGCCCCAAACCTGTTTCCTTGATGTACATCCACCCATAGGTGGCCTCTCCTCTAAGACCTTCTAGAACACCCACAGAAGGTCTCTAAGTAGCTTCCTGAAAGCACTATTTGCTGCAGCCTCTGTGTGGCTCATAAGGACTCCAGAGCCTGTGGGACAGGATCCAGGGAGGGGACTTAAGTACCCAGGAGCCTGAGCTGGCTCTTCAAGCATGTTCTCTCTTGAACACATATTCCTCTTTTCCTCTCCCCCCAACTAAGTAAATTTTGCCTAATAGTAACTTCTCTTGGCTATGGGGGAAGAGGAGCGATAGCACAGCAGATAGGGCGTTTGCCATGTATGTGGCTAACCTGGGTTTATAACATGGCATCCCGTATATTCCCTCGCTAGCCAGGAGTGATTTCTGAGTGTAGATTTGGGAGTAATCCCTGATTCTACTGGATGTTCTCCTCCCTAACAAAAAAGCCACAAAGGAGTGTAGTGATAGCATTTATTTTGCATGTAGGGCATTTGACTTGCATGCAGCGCACCTAGGTTCAATCCTGGCATTCCATCTGGTTCCATGAATTGTTTTAAATGCTTCCATATTTCTTTGGAGAGCTCAGCCAGCTTCTTGCCCACAGGGTCCTTAAAGGTCTATTTCTGTATTCATTTCTGCTGGGAACAAGGTCATGACCAGCTCTACTGGGTCCATTTTATTCCTTGATTTGGGGTATTTGTTTGTTAGGGGCCATTCTCTGTGATACTCAGGGCTTTCTCTTGAGTCTGTGGTTAAAGATTGTGCAAGAGTCAGCATCATACTGGTGCTGGGTTCAAACATGGGTCAGCATGTGCAAGTCAAGCACCCTACTATTGTACAATCTTTCTGGCACCAGAATTGGCCTGTTTAAGAACTGCAATAGACCTAACTTGTCACGTGTCCTGGCTGAGACTTGGAGATGTTGACTAGCTTCCCTGGTTGCATTCAGCTCCTCTATTCAGCTCGAATTTCCCATCAAGTCCTAGAGAGTGCGCGTGTGTGCGCGCACACCCACACACCATCTCCCTTATTCTTTGAAGCTTTGCTTGTTTGGTATTTACTCCTGGCTCTACTGGTACTGGTAGGAAGGGCTGGCCACATGGAGGGCCAGGGATCTAACATTGTCAGCCTCATGAGAAAGATTTTATTCCACAAATCAAACCTCATCTTTGAACCTAAAGACCAGAAGCATCTTCATTTGGTGGAACAAACAGGGGTTTTGTTAGGTTATACCTTATTTTAACTAAAACAAAGATCTGCCCTGGTTCCTTTGTATTTTTTTTTTTTAACAACTTGGAATTACCCCCAAACAGAGACGGTCTTACTTATAATCCTGATTTGGACTTGCTCAGGATAGCTTGAGCTATCTCTTCTTACAGCCCACCCATGGCTGGTCTCTGTACTCAATATTAAGTGCCAGTTTTGGCAGGTAGCTTGCTCTCCATATGAGGAAGAAGACTGACAGACTATGTGTTTTACCCTCAGCCTCCTCTGGATTATTTCTTTCATGACTTTGATTCACCTGGGATGGGGGATATGGTGTATGGGTGGTTTTACAGATTTGACTCTTCATCTCAGGGAGTTTTCCAAGGTCTCCTGTGTCACTTTAGGTCACTTCCTCTGCACTGGTTCTTCTGCCACCTGAGAAAGTTTACAAAGTCAAGCCCCTCCACCATAAGGTGTAAGAATGAGAAAAGTATGTATAAGATTTGCAAGTGTATGTGGTATGTGTCACTGAACAACATTAATAGGAATCTTAATATTTCTAGAGGAAGTTAGATGACCCGCAAGGAGGTTCATACCCTTAGCATGGGTAGGTGATCAAAAATTCCTGAGGAAATATTACTCGCAGGCCCATCGAGAAGTATTTTTCCTCATGTGGATGGCTGGAAGATTCCTGAGAGATCTTTCATCAATAGACCTACTGAGTCTTCCCTCTCAGTGTGGATAACTGAATGAGATGTCCAGCTAATGATACTGACATTCTGACTCCTTTACTACAAAATTGAATATATGGGGCCCGGGAGATAGCATGGAGGTAAAAAGGTCATCGGTTCGAATCCCAGTGCCCCATATGGTCCCCCGTGCCTGCCAGGAACAATTTCTGAGCATGGAGCCAGGAGTAACCCCTGAGCACTGCCGGGTGTGACCCAAACCCCCCCCCAAAATTGAATATATATGTGTATATATAAAATATGCATGTATGCTCCCTTCTACTGTGTATATAATAAAGCCTTTCTTATCCAAACAAAGGGATTCTTATAGGCAATATAGCCCCTGATAAAATTTATCTCAACCTGGAATATTCAGCATCAAAAATAATATTTTTTCTTCTCTCCTCGTCTTTAAATACATAGCAGTTTGTAACAGAAAAGATAGTCTTGGGGCCGGGTGGTGGCGCTGAAGTAAGGTGCCTGCACTAACCTAGGACGGACCTCGGTTCGATTCCCCGGTTCCCCATATGGTCCCCCGTGCCTGCCAGGAGCGACATCTGAGCGAATAGCCAGGAGTAACCCCTGAGCATCACCGGGTGTGGCCCAAAAACCAAAAAAAAAAAAAAAAAAAAAAAAAGAAAAGATAGCCTTGCTATCTTTGAATACCTGCTAACTAACACTCCAAAAAAATGTTTGGCCAGGATAGCACTAGGTTATTGAATTTATTAGGTATAATTGTGCACCTCTTTTATCAAATATTTAATTTTTTTTTTGGTTTTTGGGTCACACCCGGCAGTGCTCAGAGGTTATTCCTGGCTCCACGCTCAGAAATTGCTCCTGGCAGGCACAGGAGACCATATGGGATGCCAGGATTCGAACCCATGACCTTCTGTTATCTCTCCAGCCCCAGATTTAACTCTTTTAAAGCCAGAATTTAGAAAGTTAGTCTTAGCCCCAAAGCTAGAAATTTGGTCTCTTAGGTAAAGGAAGTTTGTTGTAGAAAACCTGGCTTCTTGCTAATCCCTTAATTTACATCAGTATGGTACCAGAGAGGAACTACTTTGAAATGTAAATGTTTGCCTTCCTTTTATCCTCTGGGTTCCTAACTGAACTATATTCTATTTTAATACAAACCACCTAGACTCCTCAAACTTGCAGCCTGCGGTTTGTGGGTTTGTGCCCCCCCAGTACATTTTGTGGCCCTGCCCTAGAGGAATCTTTTTTTGCTTGTTTTGTTTTGTTTTAGTTGTTTGGGTCACACCCCCCAATGTTCAAGGCTTACTACTGACTTTGCACTCAAGGATCACCCTGACTTTGCCTCCTGTGGCCCCTAGGTAAATTGAGTCTGAGACCCCTGAATTGAGAAGTGTATTGTTTTGAAGATCAAACAATGTACATTGATAAGTTTCTACTGCACATTACAAAGAAAAATGTAACCATTATTTTTACACCTGTGACTAGTTATAGCCCTATAAAACCACCTAGTTTATGGAGAACATTGTTCTCCATAAACGCATCATGTGTACACTCATTATTTTTCATCATATTTCATATTTTGCCATCCGTGCAACCCACTTTCCGTGAAGTGGATTCATTGAAATCACACTGGCGCTAGGACGGAAGCTGCCTGCAGCATGCACATAGATCGGGTGTATTCTGCGTGTGCATATTTACGTGAATTCTTGCAGGAGACAAGTTCACAGAAGCAGTAGCTAGGATATAGACTAGGCTGGGCAGAGGGGAGGCCTGCTGAGCAAGAAGCCAGCTAAAGCTCTGAAGGTTTCTGGAAGAGCCAGAGTCACCTCAAGACAAGGGGATGGAGCCACAGAATGCAGGTGCCAGGCATTTCCTTAGAATCCAGAGTTATGATAGGAGGGAATGGGGTGCACTCCCATCCACACTGACAGTAGGAGCCCTGACCATCGAGGTAGCTACTGGGGAGGAAGGTTGCTAGGGAAGGACTTAGGGGTCTGGAAAGCCTTCGTTGCTGTCCACTCCAGTCTCCCACCTCTGGGTTCCGCCATGAAAAAGTGCTCTGGAGGAGTGGATGGTTTACAAAAAAGCGCTCCTGACACTGTCACGTATCCCCCAGAAACTAATTGCAAAGTGAGGTGGGGATGTATGTATGCAACATAGAGCCACTAGAGATGCGGCTCAGCATGAGGGCTCTTGCTGGACATGTGAGAGAGGCTCTGGGTTCCAAGCCAGCTTGACCAGAAATCAAATCTTGGCGGCCTGAGCGATAGCACAGTGGGTAGGACTTTGCCTAGCAGGAGGCTGGCCCAGGTGGAATTCCAGCCCCTTCCCATCTGATTTCCTGGAACCTGTCAAGAGGATTTCCAGCAGAGCCTGAGGAGCCCCTGGGCACCGTGGGATGTGGCACAGAAACCAACAAGACCTGAACTGGGGGCCGGGCGGTGGCACTGGAGGTAAGGTGCCTGCCTTACCGCGCTAGCCTTGGCCGGACCGCGGTTCGATCCCTTGTGCCCCATATGGTCCCCCAGGCCAGGGGCGACTTCTGAGCGCATAGCCAGGAGTAACCCCTGAGCGTCACTGGGTGTGGCCCAACCCCCCCCC
>PVKC010031333.1:0-13107 GCA_004027635.1 Crocidura indochinensis | reverse complement strand
GTGCCCACCCCCCCAAAAAAAAAAGATTTTCCTCTGGGTACACGTGTGCAGCTTAATAAAAGAGACAGTTAAATTATATTAATCCCTTTGCATTAGAAGTTGTGGTACATTGCGCTGATAAGCACCCCGTGCATTTGATCAAAAGCAGGTATTAATTTTGCCAAAATTGTTCAGAAATTCTTTCAGGAAATGAAATTGGTCTTGGAGTGAGGAAAACACGAAATGAGAACAATCAAGGGTATCAAAGTAAACCCCACCTTGCATGAACAAAGAACGTTATACTACTGTTTGGTGGGATGATAGTGAAGATCTGCAAAAGTTACAAAATAGATCTTGAACTAAAGTTTAGTTTTATTGCTGTCTTTCAGAATAATGAAGTCACCCTTCTCAATAAAATACTGAAACTTGATAGCAATTTGGAAAATACTTTAAATGATTGAAGACATTTTTTTTGGCAATAGTCAAGGTTTACTCTGGGTTATGTGCTCTGGAATTTCTTTTGACAGACCTCAGGGACCACATAAGGTGCCAAGGATTGAACCCAACACAGCTGCTTGCAATGCAAGATCCCTACTATAGGTCTGGCTCCAGGATTTTTTTTTCTAATATCAAAGACGGTTTTCTAAGATATTGAAACCCGGTAATTTTTAATATAGAACTGGAATTATGTCATTTGTATATTTCTTCATGACTTATACTGGCAACATTAATTGTCCGTACACATGCCAAATATTTTCTATACTTTTAGGACCACCTCAGATGATTGACTGAAATAAGGTTAAACATAATGAAATCTAACATTAAGAGCAGAAACTATACTGATATTTCGTGGTAGCTATTGTTTAGACCCATGTGGAAGAGAAAGAACGAAACGAAAATTTGTTGAGTACCACCAGTTAGTGGGTCCTGTGTATGGTGATTTTATTTATCCAACTATTTAACATTATCTCTGGGAAGTACCTATTATTATCTAATTCCTTTGAAACTGGGTAAAGGTTCTAGGAGAGGGAGACTGGCTAACAGATTTACCTTATGTTACTCAGTTAATAAGTGGCAGTTTTTAGATTTGAAATCAAGAGCCCTGAATTTCACAGCAGGAACTCACTTTACTACAGCATAAACGGGACTACTTGAATAAGATGCCCATTTGGTTTGAGGGCCTAACTTACTTCAAAAATATTTTTCATGTAGAACTTATGTGAGTTACTTTACCTTCAATATTATACATTCTAAGGTATTTTTATTGCCTAGTGTAAATATTTCCTGTTTTTTATGCTTTCACACTTAATTTTGCATCATGGCCCATTTTAACTGATGGTTTGCAAATTTATGTCTTTTTTTCTATCATATAAGCATAGATATGAGGGTAAATAAAATTTTAACTGTATTCTGGAACTTAATGAATTGTTAGAAACTGCAAAAAAAGCCTCTACTTTTAAATTGCATTTTGTAAGCATTTTGGAATGAAAATAAAAAGCAAGGAATTAACAAGCCAGTGAAAATTTCTGAAGTTTTTATGAAGCAATAAGTTAATATTCTATTTACTATCAAAATTAGCTGAAAAAGTTTTTACAATATTTGTTACTAAAATGTCTATCATTTGGGCCAGAGTGATAGCACAGTGATAGGGCTTTTGTCTTGCACACAGCTGACCCAGGATGAAACCGGGTTCTATTCCTGACATCCACTATGTCCCCCAAGCCTACCAGGAGTGGTTTCTGAGCATAGAGCCCTGAGCGCCAAGAATATGACCCCCTCCCCTCAAAAGTCTATCCTTTATGCATCCTTTTTGCTCTTTCTATAATTGACACCAGATCGTTTTGCTTTGTGTTTTGGCCAGAGTATCAGTGTTCATGGTTTATCCCTGACTCTGTTCAGAATTCATTCTGGTTAAGGCTCTGTGACTATATGGCAGGGGTCCTCAAATTTTTTTAAACAGGGTCCAGTTCACAGGTCCTCAGTCACTGGAGGTTTGATCTATAGTTAAAAAAAAGTATGAGCAAAAAAAAAAAAGTGTCCATGTGCTAAGCTCTAGTTTGAGGACCCCTGCCTGATTTTTAGAGGAAGAATCTCAAGACAGAGAGAGGAGGGGAAAGGGAGGGGAGGAGAATTAAGAGGAGCAGAAAGGAGTGGGGAGGGAAGGGGAGGAGAGGAAAGGATAGTAGGGGAGGGAGGGAAGAAAGAAAGGAGGGAGGAAAGGAAGGAAGGACAGGGAGTTGAGGAAGATAGGAAAGGAAGGAAGGGGAAGAAATGGGAGGGGAGGAGAAAGGGCTGGATGGAAGGGGCAGGGTGGGGAGGGGGGAGAAAAGAGAAGGAAAGGGAAAGGGGAGGGAAGAGAAAAGGACTTTGGCCCAGAACAAGTCAACTACTAAGCAGGACAGGTAGTGCAGCAAAAATGCCTTATAAATCTCTTCACTGCCCGCTTATGATCCGTGGGTCTTAGATTCAGGATCCCATCTATATAGGATGCCAGATTTTGAACTTGGTAAAAAATGTGAAGGCAAGTACCTTATTCACTGCACTCTCCCAGTCCTTATACACAACAAAATTTGCTAGTCACTAGCTCTTCTAAAAAATTGATAAAATCAGAGGGTCATATTTTTCTATTTCTTATACACTGGCCACTTTTAGTAATTTGAATTAGATAAAGAACTTTAATTTAGAGTGTTAACATTAACTTATAGGATTGGTTTCATTGTTAACATTGACCCTGAAAACAGTGGAGTTTTTTTCATTTATTACTCTCAATAATATACATCATATCATTTGAGCAAAACTGTGACAGCACTGAGTAATCAATCTAGTGAATACAATGCATCGGTAATTTAAGGTGTATGTGACTCTTGTTCTATTTTATGTTTTATATTATTAAGATGTTTTATTTTTCTAAATTTGGCTATAAGAGTTTTTTCTCTTTCATTTTCTTTCTTCTTGTTAGTAGTATTGTGGGGGCTATTCTCAGCAGTATATCTTATATAGATATTTTCTTTTTTTGGTGGTGGTGGTTGTTGTTATATCAGGAAGAACCAAGGGGAACTCCTGGATAAGTGCTTTGGTGTTGATCTTAGCAATGCTCTTAAGATCATGCAGTATCAGGTGGCTGGAGTTATAGTGCAGTAGTAGGATGTTTGCTTTTCACGCAGTTGATCTAGGACATAGTTCGTTTCGATTCCAGCGTCTTATATGGGTTCCCAAGCTAAGAGTGATTTCTGAGGACATAACCAGGAGTAACCCCTGAGCATCACTGGGTGAAAAAAAAGATTATGCAGTACCAGGAATCAAACCTCTGGCATGCCACATATGCTACCTCTTTGGTCTTTACTATGATTTTTGACTTTAAGTTCCATTCTTTATTGTTCATTATATTCCCCAAAGATTGCAAAAATATTTTATTCTATTCTCACACTTATCATTGCTCAAGACTTTCTACTTTCAGTGGCACTCTTGGTGGGGTTAGGAGACCGTATGTGGTTCTGGGAATGGAACCCATGTTGGCCTCATTCAAAGCAAGCACCCAAGTACTGTTGTGTTAGCCCAAAATATTAGTTATAAATTAGTCCTCATCCTGTACTTATTTCTTGCTGCTACATTAAACAATAAATTATTTCAACTTACATTTATCAGTGTTGAATAAAACAGAACTAGCAAAATATTTTCCATTTGAAGTTTCACAGATATTATATTTAACAGAAATGCTGAGTCACTTATAATCAGATTTATTTTCTTTGACTTTAATATATGTTATACTAGTCTATATAGTCCTTTGTTAGATCTGTAGTTTTTATTAAAGTGTTCTCAGTAATCTCCTTGATTTTGCAGGCTTAAGAACTAAATATACTTGTAGATTCTGGATGCTAACCCAAGAAGAAATTAGGAGTTGTAAAGTGACTCACTCTTTGAGTAGAGAATTAAATTGATAGTACTTTTGGTCTAATCTTGTTACTCAGTTTCATATGACCCAAATTTGAGATTCACTCCTATAAATGTACTTTCTTACTCTCTCCCTGGCTAATTTCTAATCAGCATTTACATGACAGTTTTATCCTTACAATTTTGTGTATATGTCAGTGTCTTTGCCTGGATTTTCTCCCAGTTTGATTGGTGAATTTTTCTTTTTCAATTTAATCATATTCTTTGAGGTATTACTTAAATTTGGTCTGTGATCACATCTTCCTCCTTTGTCTATATCTTGTTGCTAATACATTTTGGGCCTCTGTTTCACCTTTCTGATTGCTACAATAATTTCTGATCACTTTTATATTTTACTGAGAGTCTTTCTGAATTACTTGCTGAACTCATTCTAGAGTCTGACCTTGAGCTTTATGGGCAAAGCTTTTTTACAATTATTTGTAAATAATTGGATTATCATATTGCCCAATTTATTATTAAGTAAAACTCTTAATTTATCAATTACAATGCCTTTATTCTTGAAATTACATCTAGACACTAAAAGATATAGTATAGATAAAGAATTTTTTTATCCTTCTTTCCTTCTCCCTCTGATTTGCTTCAGTCATTTTTGGAATATAGAGTGATTAAAGAGAAGAATAGATAGTTTGAACAATAACAAGCCTTTCACAACTTGGACTACAAAACTGATTACCAAGAGGTAAAGTGTGTGTGTGTGTGTGTGTTTGTGTGTGTGTGTGTGTGTGTGTGTGTGTGTGTGTGTGTGTAGAGAGAGAGAGAGAGAAGGGTGGAGAGAAGGAAGGGGAAGAACACAAGATTAGATGATTAGATGTGGCATAAAAACAAGGTGAAGGTGGCTATTTTTGTAGAATTGGGATGCACTGTATTAATATCAGTAACATTAACAATGTCATAATGTTTTGTAAGTTATAATTAATTATAATTAAAATTGGATTTTATTGATAACAATTAATTTAAAATATATCAAGAATGTGCCAAATTTTCCATACTCATTAAGTCAATTAGTGGATTACCAGAAAAATTTACTAAGGGCCACTTAGTAAATCCTAATAATTTGATATCTAATACACAAGTTGTGTATTAGATATCAAATTATTAGGATTATTTTTAGATTTGAGTCAGAGATATGTTCATTGATTCCTAGTTTGTTTAATTATAATTAGTGCATTTTTTGCTATGATTAATCTAGATACTTAATCTTAAATTTGTAACATAAACTTGAATGGTAAATACATGTTGTTTCTAAAACTTATTCAGAGGCCTAAGAAAAATTTTCTGAATTTAAGAAATTATTTTAAATTTTTAATTTAAGTAAAAAAACTGGGATTTACAAAATTATTAATAGTTGAGTTTTAGTCATATAAAATTTCAACACTAATCCTATCTCCAGTGTCAACACTCATCACCATTGCTCCCATTCTCCAACATCCTCTACCCTCCCCAACCTGCAATCTTGTCTTTGAATGTATAGTCATATCACCGTCTAACATCCCTATTATAACCAAAGCCCAGAACCTTCTTCCTCCATTTCTTTCCTTTATCATCTTTATTTCAGCCTTATTCTTTTCTTCTTTGTCCTGTCTTCACTAGTCTCTGTGGTCAAGGTTGTTCTAGGCATTCCCCCCTTTAATTCATTACATTTTCTAATACAGTTATTTATATATCACATGTAAGTGAAATCATTTTGTGTTTGTCTTTCTTCTTCTGGCTTTCTTCACTCAATATAATATCTTCCAGGCACAGTCAACCAAGCTGCCACAAATTACATGATTTCATTCTTCTGTAGTCAGATACCTATGCTGATTTTGTACCTTAGCTATTATACTCATTGCAGCAATGAATAGTGGTATGAATATGTTTTTTTGGATGATTTTTTAAGTCCTGGGGATAGATACCCAAACATGGAATTGTTTGGCCATATTGAAGCTTAATTTTAAGTTTACTGAGGACTCTGTACTGTTTTCTACAAATATTGATTTGATTCAAATGACATTCCCACTAGCAGTGGATTAGAGTTTAAGAAATTCTTGTAAAATACTTTTCAACATTTAGTTCTTACACTTACTTTACACATAATCTTGCATCTTATCTATGTCTTTATTTTTTCATTTTGTTGTTGTTGTTGTTATTGTGGGGGGGTAACAACTGGTAGCACTCAAGTTTACTCCTGACTTTGTGCTTAGAAATTGCCCCTTGCAGGTTCGGGGATCATATGTGATGCTGGGGATCCAACCCAGATCTGTCCTGGATCATTCACATGTGAGACAAATGCCTTACTGCTGTTCTAACAGTCTGACCCAGGTCTCTTTTTAATGCAACATTAAAGGATGCTTTTTGGTCATATTTTATCTTTTAATCACTGCCAAGGCTCCTCTTGGATTAAAGATACTCTATTTTAATATTTAGCTTTCTTGACTTGATTAATTGATCAATTGAATTGATTTCTCACACTTTTTCCTTTTTTTAAAAAATTTAAACCAAGCTATTGCCTTTTGACCATATTTTCCATTACTTGTCAGAACAACCTTTCTAATGATGGTGATTATAAAGTATTGAAGAGCATTCATATTAAATTTTACTCAACTTTGTATGTTTTCATTAGTTTTTTTTCAAAGACTTTGTACTTATTGCAGAACTAGTTTTCTTATGACAAAAGACAACCAGATATTTTATTTCTGCTAGTGCTGTAGACAATCTATTTAAATAAAACTTCCAATAGAGACTTACATGTGTATTTTAGCTGTAAATATTAGTGTTTTGTTAGATGTTCAGGCAATGAAAGCAAAATTTCACAGCAGTAGCGAAATGAAATTATATTTAATAAAGGTTAGGGAGGGAGGACATCAAATTTTTTTGCTCGAGTATGTTGACAAATGCTCTGAACTTGTTAAACTTAACTTCTCCCTTTGCTGAGAGACTTTATTTTCAGGATTTTCATCTCCAAGACCTTTGGCTCAAAGTTCGGAGTATAGAACTGTTTGACTTTATTGTCATTGTATTTTAAACTTTTATTAGATATCTGGAAATAAAAAAGGAGTATACACCAGGTATTTATGGAATGGACTCAGCTTTTGTCATCCTAACCAGGTAGAAAAGTCATATTATCATCTGGTTACATTCACTACTTTTTCTATGAAAAGCATATATTTCATCTGGTTTCATTCATTGCTTTTCTGTGAAAAACATATGCATATGTATATATGTATATTCATATTTATAATTTTGGGGCCATACTTGGCTGTGCTCATTTTTTCCTCCTAGCTCTGCACTCAAGAATTACTCTGTGGGCTGTAGTGGTGGTGCAGTGGTAGGGTGATTACCTTGCACATAGCTGACCTAGGGCAGATCCACGGTTTGATTCCCTGGTGTCCCATATGGGCCCCCAAGCCAGCAGTTTATGAGCGCATAGTCAAGAGTAACCCCTGAGTATCACCAGATGTGGCCAAAACCAAAAAAATAATTACTACGAGCTGTGCTTGGGGAGCCATTTGTGATCCCTGGATCTAACCTGGATTGGCTGAGTACAGGGCAAATGCCTTATCCACTCTACTATCTCTTCAGTCTAAATGAACCTGTATTTATAAAAGGTAACTTTCTGTTATTTGTGTGTTAGTTTTTATTTGGTTGATTATTTTTATATATTTAACTATTCTCTAATACTGTGAGATGTTACAAATAAATTTTTGTTTGGCACTTAATAAAATAGGAATACATTAGGGTAGTATTATTTATAAAATAAATTCTGAATTATTATTTGTTGATTTTGAAGTATTTCCTACCTTACACACACTTAGTTTCTGCTGTAATCAGTTAATGAGAGTACACTGCTGCTTAGAAGCAAGGCATAATCATGTTATACCTAATCCTACTCCATTACTTACTGGAAACTAATACCTACTAGAGATTTTTGTCTAGGAGGTAAGCAATCTCAACTAAATGAGCTATCACTAAATGTTAGTAATTTTCTCTATTTTTTTTATTGATTCCCTCCATTCTACCCTTTTCTGACAGGTTCACAGAAAGAATGGATTCCTGTAGCCTGAAGATCCTTTATTTGTTTTCTTCCTTAGTGGTACAGTTTTGAGATACCTGGCCATCATCCTTTTCTCTTTCCATCTTTTTTCTTTTTCCTCAACTGTGTGTTTCATTATTGAGAAGTATATTTTCCCTGGTGCTCTGCCTCATTCAAAGAACTAGCAACATTGGTCTTTAATTCTAGCCATTCTAAAACATACTTGATGGTTTGTCCTAATATCTCGAGTATTCACAATATCTAGGTTTTTTTTTACTTCATAAATGTGCACTGACTGCCTTATGAATATACTTTTAAACTTAAATTTATTTACTTTTATTATAATATTTGTTTTTGTATTTGGGGGTCACACCCAGATGTGTTCAGGGCTTCTTCCCAGCTCTGGACAAGGATGACTCCTGGTGGCTCTAAGGGAATCATATTGAGACCCAGGGATTGAATGTAGGTCTGCTAGATGCAAGGCAAGTACCCTTCCACTGTACTATCACTTCAGTCCAAGATTTTCTTCTTAAGTATATTTTTATGGAAAAGAATTATGTAGAGAGGTCATTTCATTATTAAAAGCAATGAATTTTGAGATTTTGAATTCCAGCACTGCTTTCCAAAGCACACATTATTAAATATAAAAAATTTTAAAACATAGTCATCTCTCTTGTTACTACATTTAAATAAGATTTCTCTCTAGGAAGCTATTTTCCTTTGTTCTATGTCATGTGAACCCTATTTTCATGCTATTTCAATATATGTCATTTAAAACCTATTTAATTTTATACTTCGTTTTTTGATATCTGTCTGTGGTAAACTTGAGCATCATTAACAGAATTTCATATGATGACTATGCTATTTAAAAAGCTGTTTATTGGCTTCCTATTAGCCTTATAAATCTGTGGCTTGAGAGTTATCTTAGAGCTTAAGGTTTGATGACTTTAATGAAGTCCCAATTTTCAGATCATTTTTAAAATTTTGCCAAATATGCTAATTGAACCAAAAAACTCAAAATAAATCTCATCCAGATATTTATATATAAAACACTAGAGTGTACTAAATATTATTGCCTATTTAAAGGCTACTTTGCCATTATTTAAATTAGTCATGAAACTTTTTGAACTTCTTAGAATAATACTATGAGGAAGAAAATGAAAGTAATTCAAATGATACAGTCAGATTCAGGAAAAAAATATAGCTCCATCTTACACACATTGTTAACTCTGTTCAGGTGGCAGCCTTTGTGGTTGGTTTTAGTTTCAGCTTGTCCCAGACGGTGTTACTATACTGTAAGGTATTAGGTAGTGTAGTAATGGAATTGGGGATGAAATGAAGGACTTATAAAATGTTTGATCATTTGGTCCTTCCTGGAGAAACCCAAGCTTGAATTTCTGAGTGGTCAGCTTGACATTTTCAGTCAGGGAGAAGTTGTGTCATTATTTCTAGAATTCTACTGTAGTTAGAGGAAAAAGATTTAAAGTTCATTGCAGTAATTGCTGACAGCTTCCACAGAATTAGGTACTTTTAGCAAGCATGTGCTGTCTTGAAAAAGCCAGCAAAGGAGCATCTTGGTAGAGGACACTGAATTTTGTTAGTTGGATGTGACAATATGTAGGTTTTGGGCATTCTTGTAACCAGAAAGAATGTCATTCATTCTGAGGTTAAAAAAAAAAAAAGAAGAAGCAAAATGACTTTTCACAGTGCATGTGTTTGTAGTCTCCAAGCAAAGGAAGACTCTTGAAAGTGTATGAAATGAAAGCTGAACTTAGCTGTTTTTTTTTGTTTTGTTTTGTTTTTCCACTAAGTTAAAATACAAAACCTAGTGTATATCTAGTTGGAGGAGCATGGTTGCTTGTATCAGCAGGCTTGGCACAGTCAATGTGAAGCACTGAGACAGTCCCTACCCTAACAGCCTTCCCCCTCCCTGGAAACCTGCAATTTGCCTCTTAGTCCCAGATGAGGAGGAAACTTGCAAACAGCCGCAAGCCATACATAATGGCAGGGTTCACATCCCCACGAGGACAAAATAGAAAAAGAAAATTTTGAAAATGTCTTTTTAACTTCATGGAATCCAGAAGAATATGATAAAAAAAAGTTTGTTAAGGTTGTAGCAAATGTTTTGTTGTTGTTGTTGTTTTATTTTGGTTAGGTTTTAAAGTTTTGCAAATGCTGACTTACTTTTGCTCTATCCTCCCATACCAACCAATATTCACCTAAAACACAAACACACACACACACACACACAAGAATGACACATTATTTACTTTGCCCTTTTATTTTTACTTAAGTTACTAACAACAACTGCTTCATTAAAAACACCTTCCTTGAGTATACCTGCTTGGTTCCAAGCAATTATCGTTTGATTATATGTAAATGTTCATGCACAGTTAAACATGCTCTAATCTACTTATAGCTTCATAAAGTCATTAGAATATAAATGTAATATTGTATTTTTTCAAGCATTAAATAAAAGGTTTATAATACATCATCTCAAAATTAGATTTTCACCTGAATTTTAAATCTAGAATCATATTTAGTATAATAAATTATATTTATTAATTTGTTTAGATTATTCCTGCATTATACCATTATAGAAGCATTGTTGCCAAGTAATAAGTATTTTAAACTATTCATTGTGAAATGATTCTTTCCATCTAGTTAATCAACACATTCATCACCTCTGCATTTAACATTAGTGTGTGTGTGAAAATTTTTTTAGTTCATTCTTTTAGCAAACTTAAACACAATATGGTGTTACTTGCTACAGTCACCAAGTTGCACATTAGATCTTCAGACTATAAGAAAATATTTAGCTTAAAGATGAAGTTTTGTGTCCTTTTAAAAAGCTTCTTCCCATTTCCTCATCTCTTCAGTATTTGACAATTACTTTTTAAATGTTTCTGTGAATTTTTTGAGCCTTCTCATTTATGTGATACAATAAAATATGTGTTTTTGTAAGACTTTTTTTCAGTCACATGATGATTTCAAGGTTCATCCCTGTTGTTACAAACAGCAGAATTTTCTTTTTTCTGGTAGAGTAAAAATATCCCAATATGCCTATTTGATATAGTACTTATCTGTTCACAGTTATTTTATTTTAGTACCTTAATATATGTATTTTTGTTTTAAGATAAAAATAGAAATCTTCAGATAGGAAATAATATATAAATCGTATTTTATTTATATTATACTAGCATTATAATAAATAAATAAAGTAGTATTTAATTTATAATACTAGAGTTAAAAACTAAAAAGTATATTAGAATATTCTAGTATATCTACTAATAATATATTATATAAAATATAAAAGTATTATATTACTACTAATAATATATTATATAAAATATAAAAGTATATTAGAATAAACACCAGTAGTGCCTCTTATAAAAATATTAATTCAAGATTAAAAAACAACTCAAATTTGTGTTACATTTCTATACATAGTAGGAATAAAAACTAAAATATAATATATAACTTTTTATTAGAAAGAGTAAAATATTTAGAAATCAGTTTAATCAAAGCTGGGAATGATTTGAACACTAAAGTTGAAAACTTTAAGATACTTGGGGGATAAATGAATTATATACAAATAAATGATTCATTGCTAATAGACTAGAATTAATAATGTTGTATTCTAATCATTTTTATAACTGAAAGAAATTCTAAAATTAGTGTAGAACCATAGGAGACACTAAGCAGTCAAATATTTTAGAAAGAACAAAGAATCATACTAACTGGACTCAAGTTATATAGCAAAGCTATAGATAAAAAGCAATAAACCACTTGGAAGAAAGGGAAAAAGAAAGGCTTTGACCAAGGTCCAAGTGGTCTCGAATGCATTGGTGGAGAAAAAATAAGGACAGAACTAAATATCCAAGCCAAAGTCAAGGACAATTGAATCAAGAGACCTAAATTTTAACAGTCTAAACTTAAATAGATCTGTTATACTGGCAGGCCAGGGTCAAAGAGAGATGGTGTAGGATATACTCTGGATTCATTGGTGGAGCAAGGTTAGCACTGGTGCTTGGAATAGCCATTACTCACTGTATATCTGAAATTTAGCTATGAAGGACTTTGTAGATCACAATGGTTTTAATAAAATAAAATTTAGAATAATATTAATAAAACCCCAGTAAACAATGCTTTTTGCTCTTTTTGTTTATTTGTGTGCAATATTAGTTTGTGTTCAGGAATTAATCCTGGCCCTGCACTCAGGGATCATTCTTGATGGATTTTGGGAACTGTATGGAGGTGCTGGGAATAGAATCTGGAATGGCTGTGTGCAATGCAAATACCCTACTCTTGCCCTAGAACAATATAGTATTTAGCATAAAAATAGGCATATGCATGAAAGGAACAAAATATAGAGTTCAGAAATAGACTCCTATATTGCTAGTTAATTTATAACAAAGGAGTTAAGAACACACAATATGGACTGGACAACCTTTCCAATAAAAGTTATACAGAAAATATACAGTAACATTAAAAATATAAAATTGTTGGGGCCAGCACAATAGAATAGCAGTAAGGCATTTGCCTTGAACTTGGCTACCCATGATGGACCTGATTTTGATCCCTGATGTCTCATATGGCCCCCCAACCAAGGAGCGATTTGTGAGCACATAGCCAGGAGTACCTGGATATTATTGTGTACATACCTCACGTAACTGGGTGTAGCCCATAAAACAGCAACAAAAACTTGTATATTCAGCTTGTATTATATGTAAAAAAGTTAGTCCAGAATTAATTAATGATTTAAATTTGGGAATTGAAATGGTGAACTCAGAAAAAAACATAGGTGTTAAACTCCTTGATATTTGTTTTATTACTATATAAATTTATATTTAGATATATTCAGATTGCTATTGATTATATACATTGTTTTTACATATTTTTGGATTATATCGTTTTAATCATGTATGCCACAGGCTAAAAGTACCTCTGATCCTTGGGCTCAAGCAGATAGAAATTTAGTTTTTTTATTATATATGTGTGTGTGTGTATGTGTGTGTGTGTGTGTGTATGTGTATTTGGTTTTTGGGTCACACCCGGCAGTGCTCAGGGGTTACTCCTGGTTCCATGCTCAGAAATTGCTCCTGGCAGGCACAGGGGACCATATGGGGCACCGGGATTCGAACCGATGATTTTTTGCATGAAAG
>PVKC010031332.1:0-14552 GCA_004027635.1 Crocidura indochinensis | reverse complement strand
AGGAAGGAAGGAAGGAAGGAAGGAAGGAAGGAAGGAAGGAAGGGAAAGAAAGAAAGAAAAAGAGAGAGAAAGAAAGAGAGAAAGAGAGAAAGAAAGAGAAAGAGAGAAAGAAATAAAATGTTTAGTAGATCAGTAGCCTACTGCTATGGATTCTACATTACTAATTTCTGTAGAGCTGCCTCTTCTTCCCCCACACATTTTGTTGTCAAGTATCATTTTCAGAATTTTCTTATTTGTTAACAGGGCATTTCTGAGCATATAGCCAGGTTGTGGCACAAAAATACCCTTTTTAAAAAGTCAAATGTTGGGGCCCGGGAGATAGCATGGAGGTAGGGCGTTTGCCTTTCATGCAAAAGGTCATGGTTTGAATCCCAGTTCCTCATATGGTCCCCCGTGCCTGCCAGGAGCAATTTCTGAGCACTGCCGGGTGTGACCCAAAAACCAAAAAAAAAAAAAAAAAAAAAAAAAAAAGTCAAATGTTGACCTGAATGGTAGCACAGAGGTAGAGTGTTTGCCTTACATGTGACTGACCCAGGACGGGCCAAGATTCTATCTTTGGCATCCAATATGGTTCCTCAGCCAGGAGCAGCTTTTGAGCACAGAGCAAGGATAACCCCTGAGCACTGCTAGGTGTTGCAACAAAACAAAAAAGTCAAATGCAAGGGCTCGGGAGTGTGTTTAGGGTTAAAACATTGTGTTTCGCATAGCCTACTCAGGTTACATTGCCAGCACCTTACAAGAACTGCTAGAAGTGATCCCTGAGCACAGAACCAAAAATAAACACTGAGCACTGATATGGTCCAAAAGCAATATTAGAGAAAAATGAGTGAAATTTAATTTTTCTTAACTTCTAGAAAACAGGAAAATAATAGTAACCTTTTGTTGCCTTACCCCCAATACAGATAATTACCTGAGCCCTGCCCATTTCTGGGCGAGGCTTTGGGATCCAGATATCAAGTATACCTTACCTGCAGACTCTGCCCATTTCCTGGGAGGGGTCTTAGAAGGTCTGTGATTTCTGGCAATCTGCCTTTTGCCTATTGCCTGCCCTTTGGATTCTGGCCAACATGTAGGTTAGAGGTGACATGGATAAAAGTAAATGCAGGGCTAGCTTGAATAGTAAGAGCCACATCTGATGGCTAGGATGAATAAAGATGATATCTCTCATAAAGCCTGCCTGTGAGTGAGATCTCTACCTGCCGCTTCATGAACCTTCAGACCCACCAGTTAGTGGGGGCTGAAGTCACGTGGCCTGGGATGGCGAGCCAAAGCCTTCCTCACCATCCAGGTCCATCCTAAGAGCTGTTTTACTTTAACCTTTTACAATCCCATGAAGAGCAAGAGTACAATTTGCTATCTCCCAGTTGGAGAGGGATCTCCTTTTTTTTTTTTTCCTCACTGGGTTGCCTTTCTCCTATTGGATATTTGATAGCATAACCTTTTCGGCCATTCTCTTTTTTACACTCTGTTCTCTCGCACATCTATGCTGTTTACTTCTGGGACCACATTCCTAGAGCCCCTCCATTTTTCTCTTATTATAGAGTCATCTTTCAAGTTCAGCCAATGCAGCTTTCATGAAATATCATACTCTCCTCCTGGTTTGCAAAATAGCTGATGTCAGTATGTCATTTCCTTACTAATAAAAAAAAAAAAACTTAAAATTAACTTAAACTCCTTGAGGGGACAAATTTGATTTGTAGCAGGAGGGGAGACTGGGTTGGGTGGGTAGTGGGATTTGGGAGAGTCCTCCAAAGTGATGTGCATTTGGCAATTCTTTATTTGGGGGGACACATTCGGTGATGCTTAGGGGTTACTCCTGGCTGTGCACTCAGAAATTGCTCTTGGCTTGGGGGACCATATGAGATGCCAGCGGATTGAATCATGGTCTGTCCTGGGTCAGCCCTGTGCAAGGCAAATGCTCTAGGACTGCGCCATCGCTCCTGCCCCAGTTGGCAATTCTTGGCCCGATGGGCTTCTCATTCAGTGACAGGCAGAGGCTGAGGATGTGGTACTGCTGAAGCCCTGGGGTGCTATAGTGCTTGGAGAACTCCAGAGCCACATCTTAGAGGCTTAGAGGCGTTCAGGACCACAGCGGCAATGGTTAGGTAACCATGTGTTGACAGGGATTGAAATGGGGTCTGCCACATAAAAGTTCTGTACCTAGTGTCTGTAGATCCAGACTTAGGACAATGCTTTTTTGTTAGATTTTTTTCCTTGCTTCTTTCATAGGCGAATCTTCTCCTAAAGTAGTATCAGTTATATGCTAGTTGTTTGATATTATAGCACATGCAATATCATGATTAAATTTTTATACATTTTTATTTTTTCCTAGACACAAAAACACTCATTCATTTTTGTTTCATTATTCATTTTCTCAGTGTCCATAGCATACAGCAAGAGAGTAAATGAATGAAAGAGTCACTGACAAATATCTTCACATATCTGTTGTATTGGACAAAGTTTAAAATCAGAGGTGAATATGGATAATAACTTAAAGGGCAATGCTTTGTAACTTATAAAACTCTCAACCAATGAGGAGCAGCAGAAACATCAGGACCAGATGTCCCTTTTCATTAATCTCTCTGCAAGGTTAGATTTTACTTGTTTGTGATTTTGTGCATTTGGGCATATCAGTCAAATATGTGCCAGATAGTCATTTGTCTTTCAGGATAAAATGGTAAGAAAAATAGTCCTATAGCTAGAAACTCTCAATGAAAATTCCAAAAATCTGCTTCTGTCAGTTGGAGAGACTTAAATAGCATTAACTTTCACAAAAATCTCCAAAATTAAAACCCTTCTATATGTTTTGTGTTCGTGATGTCTGAGGTCCTCCAGCTATCCAGGACCTCATCCCTTATACATGAGGCCTTTACTCTACCACTGAGCTACATCTTCATTACCCTCCTAATAATTATACTTAAAGATTTCTACATTTTATGGTAGATTCGATCTACTTAAGTTTTAGATAGAATCGGTAGCCTATAAAATAATCTATAATTTTATTTCCTCTCTATAAGCATCTTTCTTCATATTCTTTACTTACAGCTTAATTTATGCCACTTATTATATGATACATTTGCCAACCAAATGCCCAGTCAGTACCCATATCATGACATGGTAGTCTGCTGACCTTGGTTAAACTAATTTTAGCGTGTTCTTCTTTATTTTCATAAAGGGTGGAGGAAGTGGAAAGAAGTAAAGGAAGTACATGTACATAAGGAAGCAGTATGTCCTAAGAGAGTTGACAACATGGCATATTCTAGAAATCATGCAGCTTTTTCATTTGGAACTTCATAGCAGGAAAGGAAGCACTATTTGGGGAAAACTGAGCTTAATGTGAAGCTGGGGGTTGAGAATTATTTATTATTTAAACATCAATTAACAAATTAATTATATATACTCCTTCCATTCCAGTCATCACCCTAGGCGCTGAAGGTAAGGTTCCTGCCTTGCCTTGTGCTAACCTAGGACGGAGATCGCAGTTCGATCCCCTGGTTCCCCATATGGTCCCCCGTGCCTGCCAGGAGCGACTTCTGAGCGAATAGCCAGGAATAACTCCTGAGTATCACCGGGTGTGGCCCAAAAATCCAGTCATCACCTTGCAACCAGCTTTCCTGTTACTCTGAAATTGACTCTGAAATATGTTTATTACTAAGCCTTAGTTCAGTACTCAGTTTGTTTTCAAACTGGGTTTTCTTAATTTTTTGTTTTTTTTTTTAAATCAAATTTAATCTGTCTTCTTCATTTCTACTCCAAGTATAGATATGACTCCAAGTGACTACTCCAAGTTCAAACAACTTTTCTCAGGAACTCTGCTCTGTTATCCCTTCTCCCTCCTTCTCCCTCTTCCTCTCTCCCCCCCCTTATCTCTCTCTCATTTTTGGGTCACACCCAGAGACACTCAGGAGTTACTCCTGTCAGGCTCAGGGAACCAAATGGATGCTGCGGATCAAACCCTAGTCCATCCAAGGTTTAGGCTGCATGCAAGGCAAATGCCCTAACCTGTGCTCTTGCTCTGGCCCCAACCCTTCTCATTTTAAATAAACTATCTGCCATGCCATTTTCCCAGGGAAATTGACAATATTTAGCAGATGCTCTCAGTTCCCATCTTTAGCCATCCTTATAATCGTTTGTCTCTCAAGAGGATACTGTTGTCGTCAACATTTTTATTTTAGAATTAACCTCCTATATGGGCTTTTGAATATTAATTTTGCCAAGTCTTTGCTTGCTGTCTTGTTTGGGATCTTATTTGGGTTATCATTTACTTTTATATTCCTATCTTATCTCAGATTCTTCCCTTTCAGCTTAAAAACATTAAAAAAATTCTCAAACTTCTCCCAGTCTTAAAACTTTACTATTTTGGGGAAAAAGCTTTATTTTTACTTTATTTTTTATTTATTTATTTTATTCATTTAATATTTTACTTTATTTTTACTTTTTCTTTTCTTTTTTTATATCTTTATTTAAACACCGTGATTATAACTATGATTGTAGTTGTATGATTTCAATCATGTAAAGAATATCTCCTTTCACCAGTGTAACATTCCCACCACCAATGTCCCAAATCTCCCTCCTTCCCACCCCACCCTCGCCTATACTCAAGACAGGCTTTCTACTGCCCTCATTCATTCACATTGTTAGGATAGTTCTCAATGTAGTTATTTCTCTAACAGCAGTCATCACTCTTTGTCCACTCTCATAATCCAAGATGATCTGAATCTTTAGAGGAATTACTCTTTCGTGATGTGGAGGAGGAATTCAAGGAGGGAAGAAATTGAATTTTTGTCTTTGAAAATGTAAAGGTGAACTACTCTTAGGGCTTCTGATTAGATCAAGGTAAGTATTTGGAAGTTTAAGTTAAGTATTTGTTGGATAAGATCTCATAGAGATAGAGTAAGATGATATGACCTTGAGGACTCAAGTTCTAGATTCTACATTTTGTTGAAACTGAATACAAGCAAAGAGAAAGACTGAGACAGGGGAAGAAATTGGACATTTGTGGGGTTCACACCCTATAGATCTGTGTGAGTGCCTGAAGTCATGGTGGGCTGCCTTTTTGAATTTGTTCCCAGTAGTGCTAGGGACCCTTTGGTTGGGCAGACCATGCAGTATTGGGATACATACCAGCCACTGAGTCATTTAGCTGGCTCACAAGAATAAATTGATTGCTAGGTTTATAGCAAAACCTGGCAAAATTGTTGACACTCATAATTATATAAAACATCTACTACTGCTAAGGTTCAGTTAAAACTAAAAATCCTTACTAGGTTAAATTTCTCTTTTCTTAAGATCAAATATAACAAAGTTTTTGGAAAGGATAGGATTGTTGTTAATCAGACATTTTGGAAAATGTCAAAAATTATCAATAGGACACATATGGAAAAATGGAATGCCCAAGATTATTAGGAGTTGCTTTATGCCAACAGATATAAAATGCTATTTTAAGTGGAGCCTGTGTGTTGATTAAAGTAACATTTATTGCTATTTATGTTATAGAGGCATCCTCGGTAACTTCATGCCAACATTTTCTCACCTATATATATATTCACAAATCTGACAATTTTCTTTTGCACCTTTATCTATGTATTTTTATAATGTATGAATGCATTCATTTAAGCTCCATTAGAGCTCTAGTTGAAGCAAAAATATGCTGGCCCAGATGTGTGTCTTAATTTCTTGGAAGAGACCCAGTAGACCAGGTGAATGTTGCTTTTTAAAGAGATGCTTATATCTGTCTTCCAGGAAAAATTTAGTTAATAGAGATGAAAGAATTGTCTTGTTTTCCCTTCTTTGCTTGCTTTTCTTTTTTCTTTACAATGTTATCCTCTGCTTTAATTGAACTGTTAAGATACTAAGATTATGTATTGAATTACATAGCTTGGATGGATCTCTGCCCTGTGTATACAAGGTCTTTAAATACTGATTCAATTTCTCTTATCACTCTGATGCTTTTATATATAAGCCAGACAAAGAACCCAGAAAAGTACAGGATTTCCTTTGTATTCCAACACAATTCTCCAGTTAGAATTAAAAACCATTGTAAAATAGATGATATCCTTATGTTTCCACACAAAATATGTTTTCCCTTGGGCCAGGGGAAAATTTTTACAGCAAAGAATAGATAGCTTAGTTTGGCCACACTTTAAATAGGCCACTTTGACTCAGCATAGACTGAAACAGAGCGGTGCTCTATGAGTTGGGTGCGAGGACCCACTGCAGTATAAAGGGAAGTCTTGATAAGTATTCATTTTATCAATTGATCTTACTTTTATCCTGGTCTTAGAAATTGTCGGGGTTTTTTTTTCTGTTTTCAAACATGCATTATATCTTAACACAGTATTTAGTGTTTTTAAGTACTTGAATGATGTAGAAGTAAATACATAAAATATGTATAAACCCATATATACTCATTAGATGTGCTCAGATATTTTATATTGGTAAGTGGTTAAGAATATGCTACAACAATCTTAAGTTTAAGATACACTGTTTGAGCTGAGTAAATTGGCACATTTACAAGGTTCTTAACAGAATTTTGTCAATAATTTAGTTGTTATCAGATTCTAGTCTTTTAGTTGCAGATGTGACTTGACCTTAATTTCACAGTATGGATTTAACTGAGAACACAAAAATGCATTTGTACTTTTAGTGAACAGGCCGAAGTTTTCTCATGAACTACCTAATGCCTTGCTGCAGACAGTATGTTCTTTGCAGTCATCCTTTAGTCACAGGCAGTTTAAGCTGTTAAATAGTATCTTGCTTTAAAAGGTAGGCTGATGGCATTTCTATCTTCTTGTACATCTGGTAAGTTAATATATACAGTCTCTGTGAGTATCCTGCAGGGACCTGTTTTTACATGCATACAGGGACGTTTATGTAGAAATCAAAGGCCATGAATCAGAAGAACACAACTCTTGTTTCCAGTGTACTGGAGGCTTAAAAAAATTGGCTTTGAAAAATTGAAAGTAGTGTGGTTTGTTTTTATTGTGGAACCGATCAGGAAGAACAATTTACAGTCATTGCCATTCTTCACAGCTGAATGGAGTAGAGGTGCCTGCCTCGTGAAATAGAGCAGCTGCGCCCGTTTTCTTTGGGTGCATAAAAACATTTGCTTTTTAATCGAGAACTTTGGATGGTGGGGTACAGTTTGTTTTCATGATGGAACTGGTCGGTTGTACCCTACCAGACAGCTGTAGTGTAATTAAGAAAAATTGTGTCAAAGTGGATTAAATATAACAAAATTTTTATAGTAAATTTTTACTGTAAATTTATTTTTTCTTTAATGCTTAAGAGCAGTGTAATTCCAGTGTTCCAGATTTTATTTTGTTCCACAATATTACTCTGCTCTTAGAAAGATGAAATACTCTGTTACAGTACAATTGCTCATTTTTAATAGTAAGTGTAAATTGTGAAAGTGCAGTTTTGAAGATGATTTTGCTTTTAAGAGATGCTTTCAAATTGCTCTTAAAATTTGGATTGCATAGTATGTTTAATGTTAATGCATGGAAAAAGCTAGTGATTTTTGTTTGATAGTAAAAATAAAAATTGAGGTCTTTTTATAAACTGCTATTCACATTACTGCATGAGGAAATTATCTGTTTTTTTTAGTCAAGTAATTAGGAAGGTGAAAATTACATTTTTTCTAGTAAATTTAAAAATGAATAAGTCAAATTATAATGAAATTCGCTGGCAGAGTGTTGATTTGTTGTACATCAATGCAGAACACTGGGCTGTCAATTGGCTTTGAAAGGCATACACTTATTTTATGCAGCAGACTTGAAATTTGCATCACAGTCTACAGTACCAAAATAACTGTTACAAGGTCAGAGGTAGCTGAATTTTGTTTTTAAACTTCTGTTCACAAAGAACCAAGATTTGTTCTGGATACTCCTCCATCATAAAAATTTTAACTGATTGCCTAACAAACTAGACAAAATTTTTACTGTAATAAAATAATGGTTCATGTTTCTGCTCACAGAATGATCATATTTGGATGAGTTTCTTAAAGAGATGCTTGGGCTGTTTTAGTTAGGGAAATTTGGAAAGCTGGTGAAGGGAGGAGAGTGGGTAGGGAAATACAACTCAAAATCCCCAGCTGTTTCCAGTCTTCTAGCCTTATTGTAGCCAGGAGTTATTTATTATAGGAGAAGCTCTTGAAATGATATAAGGTGCTCATTAAGAAAACCCTGACTGCTATTCCTGGCCTAAACCCATTTCCACTAAAGGTGCCTATTCTCTCCTGCTCTCTTTTTATGTTTCCTTACTGGAGGACTTAAGATAATACTGAGATCAGATCTGAACTCATTCTAAAAATAAATATTCAAGCCAGAGTCAACAACAAAAAGTAAAAAGAAAAAAATTCAAAATAACATCTGCCAAATGACTAATTCAGACATTTATAAATGAACTCAAAAACTTAATAAGACATTGGTGTGGGGAATGTACACTGGTGAGGGGTGTTGAGCATTGTATGATTGAAATTAAATCATAAGTAACTTCATATCTCTGAAAAAAACTGTATTATGAAAAACCTTGTAACTAAGATGTTGAGAGTTGGGAGAGAAATGGAAGACATCAGTGGTGGGAAGGGTACACTGATGAGGAATGGTGTACATTGTATGACTGAAATCCAACAATGAACAATTTTGTAACCATAGGTCTTAAATAAAGCAACTAAAAGTAAGCAAAAAAATAAAGCCTAATTTGAAGTTTGATAGATCCTGTTTGCCATGGATTCTTCATGTATGCCATATCAAAAGACGTATGCATCTATGAAAGCAAAATTGAGTCTAGGAGGGCAAATGGAAAAGAGCTTCTTTAGGAGGGTTGCAAAAGAAGATTTTGCATATAAGAAAAATAACAAAACTGTCT
Organism: Crocidura indochinensis; assembly: GCA_004027635.1. Lineage (NCBI taxonomy): Eukaryota > Metazoa > Chordata > Mammalia > Eulipotyphla > Soricidae > Crocidura > Crocidura indochinensis. The sequence continues at coordinate 5,684 of PVKC010031332.1, read as the reverse complement.
GAGCTCAGATTTTAAGGTAAGAATGACAGAGCAGTAGGATAGAAAGCAGTATTACACGGAGAAAGTTACTAGGAATTTTCATTACTGGAGCTAGAATCAAAGAATTGGGATTCACATTCTGGCCAGTCAAGTTTTTTTGGAAAATCATTCTTTCAGCTTCTGTGTCTTCTTATAGCGAGTGGAATTGTAATACCTGTTTTATATACCAAAAAAGGTATCCTGGAAGAGAGAGAATGATGTGATGTAAAATACTTGTTTCCATTTTGTAAATTTTTTTTATTATTTTAAATTAATTATTTTTGGTTTTGGGGCCATACCTGGTGACACTCAGGAGTTACTCTTGGCTATGGGCTCAGAAATTGCTCCTGGCTTAGGGGTCCATATGGAATGCCGGGGAACCGAGGTCCATCCTGGGTCAGCTGGTGCAAAGCAAGTGCCCTACCGCTGCACTACTGATCTGGCCCCATTGTTTCCTTTTTTTTTTTTTTTTTTTTTAAGAACTCTTGGCAGCCAAGGAAAGAGATGAAGCAAATGCTGAATTAAAAATAAAAATAAAAGATTCTTTAAATGAATTCAAAGCTGCTTGATAATTTTATTATCAACCTGTATCTGCTTCCTACTCTTTCACTACCTCCACTACACCAATTCCAAGGCCTTTCACCATCCCTGGAACCTAGTTCCTTTCTTAGTCTCAGTAGATAAACTCTCTTCCTTTGCCTGGGTGGTTGAGCAAGGCTTTTGAGTTTCTCAGGACCCCATCTCAAAATGTCTCTTTCCTCAATTTCCTTCTCACTTTTTGTCTCATTCTTGCTTCATCTCAAATTTTGCCTTAGCAAATAATCTAACCTTTCTCTTGTTCTTTTCATCTCTCTCTACTGGTCCTTTTCCATAGTCAAAAAACTCTTTGAGTTCCCTGTCATTTGTGTTTCTTTCATTTTCATTGCTGAAACTCTCAAAAGGGTGATTTGAGCGCTTTCCTTCTTCACCATCCATGCTTTCCTTTGATCCTTTTCAATCTGGCTTCTGTCTGTTTCATTGTATTGAAACTTGTGTCTCAAAGGCCACCACTGATCTCATTGTCAAATCCAATGACCATTACTCTATGTTTGCTACCAGTGGTCCTCATGCAAAATTTCCTGCAGGCATTGGCAGCCTGAATTTTCCTTTAATTGCAATCCTCTCACTCTGGCTTTTGCTTGTCAGTGCATTGCTTGTTCTCTTCCAATTCATTCATTTACTGATTTTCTTTTTCCCTCAGTTCCCAGAAGTAGATATTTCCTAGGTTGCTATACAAGGCTCACAGCATACAAAAAGAGTGATTCAATTTGGGCAATAGACCTAACTATAACATCTAAATCTATTATAAAGCTAATAAGTGAAAGCCCGGCAAAAATCTTTGTGACCTAGGTAGATATTCTTAGCTGAAGCATAAAAAATGTAGGATCCATAAAGGAATGAAAGAATAAACAAACATCAAAAATAATTTTATTAAGATAAAACTAACACATACATACTTATTTTGTTTCCTTTGTGTTAATGGATATATGTTTGACCCACCGCCAATTACATGTATGAGGCATGTTCTCTACCTCTGGCTCATCCTTTAAAAATTGGCTTTGGATATAAACATAATGTCTATGATATATTGCAAAATGGTCACAATAGTAAGTTTAGTTAACATTCATTACAACATAGCTATAAACACTTATGATGAGAAGTTCTATTCTTAGCAACTTCCAAATATGTATGACAATATTATTAACTATAGATGCTATGTTCTGCATCGCATTCACAGTACATATCTATAACTGGAACTTGCACCTTTGACCCCCTTCACCCATTTATTCTCTCCCAGCCTAACTTCTACCAAAGACTAGTCTATTTTCTGTTTCTGTGAGTTTAAAGGGTTTCATCAAAATTAACCATTTGCTTTTATACAAGCATTGTTAGGAACAATTTTTTTAAAGGTTCAGACTTGAAGAAAATAATGTAAAGTACTTATTTGATAAAGAACTTGTACCCAGATAATAAGTGACTGTCAGAACTCAATAATAAGAAAACAAAGAACCTTTTCTTAAATTGCAAAAGATTTGAATAGGCATTTCATCAAAGAAGATATATGAGTGGCAAATAAGCATATGAAAGCATGCTAAACATTATTAGTTATTAGGGAAATGCCAATTTAAGATAAAATGACATGCTACTATACTCACTAGAGTGACTAAAATAAAACAGTACAAGGTATTTTGGATGTTGTTTTCTTTATTAATTGTACATAAATCAACATATGACTAGGCATTTCATTCCTAGAAGTTTACCTAATAAAATGAAATTATATGCTATATAATTTACTTTATTAACAGGTCTAGGAAATGCAAACCTGTGGTTATGGAAAACAGGGTGGCTGTGTTGAAATGAGAGTGTAGCATAGGAGCAGATTACACACCACAAGAAAATGCTACGGAGGAAGATATATATATATTCTTTATGGTAAATGAGATTGTGCTTTTATAATTGTATATATGTATATCAAGTCTGATCATTATCATGTTGAAATGTGCAGCTTGTTTTATATTAATTATACTGCAATAAAATATTAGAAAATCAATGAATCACATAGTGAAAGGATGAATAATAGAGTATGTAAATTATAACCTCAGTAAACTTCAATTTTAATAAAAACTTATGAGAAACTGAAATATGGGGACTGAGGTAGCTAAAGATTATTAAAAGTCAGTCTCCAAAGACTACACATTGTATGATTAACATGTTCTTAAATCATAACATTTTAGAGAAACAGGAGAGATTAGTAGTTGTTAGGAGTTAGAAATAGTAACCATGGGGAAAAGTAGGATAAAACTATTGGGAATTCAGTAGTATTTTTTTTCAGTTTTAATAAATCTTTAATTATATTTAAGCATTATTGTGTGAAATATGAAATAGTATATTTCCCAAATCATGGTTTGTTGCTTTAATTTTAAATCTATAGTAATGTTTATGCACAGAAACAACTTTTTATGGAGAGGATTACAAGTAAACATTTTTTTGTCATAGGAAATAGCAAGAATCAATTTCTAATTTCTGGCTCCCTGTCTGAGCATTCAATACCCACAATTTTTCCCCTCTGGATTCTTAAAATTTTCTGACTATATAATATATACAAATGCTTCAAAAATACACAAAAAGAAACACACTGTAGTCTCCTTCCAACATCTGTCTTCCATCCACACATTTCATACACCCCCAAAAGTAAACAACTGCTTTTAATTGCACATCCTTCACAAGTATCAACATAGGAATATTTCATGAGGCCCTTTGCCAATAGCTTCATTGCTCACACTTCTAATTCTTATCAAGTTTGTTAGGATTCCTTGTTTGTTACAGAAAGACTTTCTCTTAATTACCAGACCTATGAATACGACTCTAAGACTCTTTCTCTTTTCCAAAAGGGAAGTATCTCCACATATATGTATATATGACAACACATTGAGTATATATAGATACTCAATGTGTTGTCATCCACTGGTCTTTGGAATTACTGCAGCTTTAAAATTATGACATTAAGGGGCCGGTGAGGTGGCGCTAGAGATAAGGTGTCTGCCTTGCAAGCACTAGCCAAGGAAGGACCATGGTTCGATCCCCCAGCGTCCCATATGGTCCCCCCAAGCCAGGGTCAATTTCTGAGTACTTAGCCAGGAGTAACCCCTGAGCATCAAACGGGTGTGGTTCAAAAAACCAAAAAAAAATTATGACAATATACGCATTTACAAAGAATATTAGATTCTCTGGTAACAGCTAAACTTTTTGTGTATAAATGTAAATAAAATATTTTCTACACAGTGGGCCAAAAATTAGAGCCCTGCTCCTATAATAATGGCTTCTTTGTATATGAATGCAAAGGGGGAAAAGTAGGCATATCAGAATTGAATAGTTGGTAAATATAGGTGGAGGTGAATAATTTAGGATGTATCTTATAGTATAGAGTTAGTACAAATTCTCTAAGGTTGTTTCCCCAAAATCTCTAAAAAAAATTCTTTCTTAAAATTATTTACTGCAAATTTAGGCATCCTGCTTCATTATTTTTAAAATTTCCTGGTCTTTGTTTTGCTATATCTAGACCTGAAATTTCCTTAAGATCTAACTAGATTTAAAAAATAAATCCTGGGTCAGAGAGAGGGCACTTGCCTTGCAGATGGCTGACCCAGGTTTGATCCCAACTCTCCAGGAGTGATTCCTGAGTGTAGAACCAGAAATAACCCCTAATCCTTGCTGGGTATGGCTCAATACCCCTCGAAAAATTCCTATAGCAATTGGAATTTTCTTTGTACCCCATGTTTGCAGCACAAAATGCTGGCTAAGAGTTTTATATTGATGATCTTATGGAAGCCTCTTATCAGTCTATTGTTATCATTTTTACTATTCTTTAGATAAGGGTAGCCTGACATACAGAGATTAAATACCTAGCCTAATGTCATTTAACATGTGATAAAATTGCTTCTTGTTACAAGTTATTTTTTTTACATCATCTAAGCTTTATTTACACTGGAATTCATTTTATCCTTATTCTAGAATATCCTTATTCTAAAATAAGAGATAGTATATAATCTGGTTTATTTCTATAATTATGTCATTCAGATAATCTTGATAGTCTAAAGATCTTACAGAAAATACAAATGGCATACATGGAGTTACTGACAAGTTTCTTGACAAACTAATTTGTGAAGCTCTTTAAAAAACTGCTTTGTTTACACAGAGGAGTATAAATGTTCCTGTTCCATTACTGAATTTCTTGCTTTTTAATACACTTACCAGTATATGATGGGGCATTATTGCTCATTTTCTATGTATTTTGTATGCTGTTCTTTCTCTGCTGATTCTCTACCATAGAAGGGATGCAGGTTCATGCTTTCTTGTCATCCATCTTTCTTAATGTCCAAATACCTTGCAGCCACTAAAATCTGTTTAAATTAAGCTTTTCTAAACAAATGACTCTCAAGATAGCCTATGTAAGGCTTTGTCCTGTCTCCACTAGCTTCTCCAAGTCTCCAAAGGAATGCTACAATGACCTACTTTACTTCTAGTAAATTTTTCTACATTAGTCTTATTTATAAAATGCAGGCTGCATCTTTTATAGTTTTATAGTGTGACTTATGTTATGCTTTAAAGTTATAGGCAGTGGGGCCAGAGCGGTGGTGCAGCGGTAGGCATTTGCTTTGCATGCTGCTGACCTAGGACAGACTGCAGTTCGATCCCTTAGCATCCCATATGCTCCCCCAAACCAGGAGTGATTTCTGAGCGCATAGTCAGGAGTAACCCCTGAACTTCACTGGGTGTGGCCCAAAAACCAAATAAATAAAGTTATGGGCAATTTGTCTTATCTTTCATTTTGAACACTGTATTGATCAACAGTTTACCTATAGAAACATATGCACTGAGAAAGATTTTGTAACTTCAGAATAGTTAGATTAAGAAAAAAATAGGGGCCAGAGAGATAGCATGGAGGTAGGGTGTTTGCCTTGCATGTGGAAGGGCGGTGGTTCGAATCCAAAGCCAATTTTTAAAGGATGGGTCAGAGGTAGAGAACATGCCTCATACATGTAATTGGCTGTGGGTCAAACATATATCCATTAACACAAAGGAAACAAAATAAGTATGTATGTATTAGTTTTATCTTCTTTTTTTTT
>PVKC010031331.1:0-14569 GCA_004027635.1 Crocidura indochinensis | reverse complement strand
TTTACTTCAGTCTGATTGTTGAGTCTTTCACTGATTTGGAGGCAAAATACAAAATACAACAGTAATATTAAAAATATTAAAACAATGATTTCAAAACATTATGATTAAACAATACTCCACATGCTAGATTGCTTATTCTTAGAATCTTTTAGAATCTGAACTTAATGTGTCTATTGGCCATCTTTTGGTCTTCCTTGGAGAAAGAAGTGTCTAACTTAAATATGGAACCAATACCCCTAGGCAATCTATTTAATTATTACCATTTTTTCTGCTATATTCTATAACATATTAATAATAATACTATTAATAATAATAATTAATAAATAAATTGCCATAGTTTATATAACTGTGCTATGAAGAACGGGAGCATCCTTTAAATAAACCTCAAAATTCAGTAATTCCTACAGAGGTACCTACAGATTTCTTAAGCTTCCCAATTTTATTGAGTATTTAACATATTACCTTTTGTTTCCTATATGTTATATTTTTTGTGCTATTTCATGCTGTTGCTGTCTTGTTTTTATTTTATTTTATTTTGTTTGGGGCTACACCCAGTGACGCTCAGGAATACCCCTAGTTATGCACTCAGAAATCATTCCTGACTTGGGGACCATATGGGAAACCAGGGGTTTGAACTGCAGTCTGTCCTACATTAGCACATGCAAGACAAATGCCCTACCTCTTGCACCACTGCTTTGGCCCTATAATGCTGTATTATTTTTATTTAAACAAGTTGAATGTTAGAGTCATATTGAGTATGTCATGAAATACACTCTTGAACCAATAGTTTCTTCAGTCCATCCAGTAAAATGTGACAAATAATGCTGGTGGGTTCCCAGTCACAGAGGGTGGCTTATTTGAAATGAGAAAGAAAAAGGTGGTAGCCCCAAGGAGGGAATCTACAGCTTTCTCTCTAACTGCCACTACCACTTATGGAAAAGGTTGCAGAGGTCTAGGACTGTGGACCTTGCTCTGGCAAGAAAGGCAAAGGCAATCCTACACCTTGTCCAGTTCTTTCAGGTCTGTCTCCTTCCCTTACAGAAAAGAATTTCAGGGAAACACGAACAGTAAAGTAACAACAGTTTTTATTTCAATGTTCTGAGGAAGCGGATAGAGAGAGACAAAAAGAGAGTCGGAGAGACAGAAAGAGACAGAGAGCAGTGTCATGAAGTGCTCAAGGGACAGTGTAGATTTTATAACAAGTATACAAATGCCATAGTTAATTACATTATTGTATAAGTCAAGGAAACAACTAAAACTTCGAGATGAATATATAATACATAATTGTATTTTCTATATTAAATACAAAGTGAAAAAAAATGCTAGGGATAGCATGGAGGTAAGGCATTTGCCTTTCATGCCGAAGGTCATCAGTTCGAATCCCGGCATCCCATGCGGTCCCCCATGCCTGCCAGGAGCAATTTCTGAGCATGGAGCCAGGAGTAACCCCTGAGCACTGCCAGGTGTGAACCAAAAACCAAAAATAAATAAATAAATAAAAATAAATACAAAGTGAGTGATGCAAATGCAGATTGCATTGTTTTCCTAAGACAAATATTCAGTGTCATCATGTCTCTTGATTCAAGTTATAGGTAAAAGTAATATAATACCAAAGTCACAACTTCTCATCTTGTTGCTAGTTCATTCTAAGTATCAGTTGCAGATGTTTGAACTAAGTTTCATAACTAAATTTTGTTTATAGTGGAATTCTATGTGAACTCGGTCTTCAATTGTAAATACATTTACTTTCCTCTTTAAGATATTTTTGGTCTCATAGGATTTTTAGCAGTCCAAATTCCATACTCTTTAAGTTCCACTGAAACCATAGTCTCTCCATTGGTATAATTGATAAAAAATGAAATATTCTTAAATTTGATCACACTTCTACTAGTACTGATTTCTGTTGTATATATAATATAATATTTCCTTCCTTATTGATTTTCTTTATTTTTTGAAAATATATAGCCAAATTCTTTAATTTTACAAATGCAAATAAATTCTAGTGCAAACCTTTCCAAAAATCATATGGTATCTCATTCTTCTTTTAAAGTAGTTTTAAAGTTGAAAGAAGAAACCTCAATTATCCCCTTGCCAATTGCTGTCAGCAGCTCCATTTTACCTGTCCTTATCCTACATTTTAAATATTCTTACTAATTTCTGGGTTATCTCTGAGAAAAGTTTAAAGTTTCCCACAACTATAGGTTCACAAGGGAATAAAGATAATGGGCAATACCTGGGCATATGATCAGAAATATAACCAAAAAGATCTTTAAAGTTTTCAGCAACATACGTGTTATTGAAAGATGTTAATCTTATTTTAGCAGCACAAATGGGTCCTATATTAGCTCTGGGAATTTTTTGTTACTTTGTTTGATAAGAAACACAAAGACCGTTTCCCTATAACAGTTCCCCAAATGAGTCACTATTTGAAAAGACTATAAGTCATTCCTCAGTTCATAGGCTCATTTCTTATATTTCAATAAAATTTTATAGCTTTTTTTTTACCTTTTTTTTTTTTTTTTTGGTTTTTGGGTCACACCCGGCAGTGCTCAGGGGTTACTCCTGGCTCCATGCTCAGAAATTGCTCCTGGCAGGCACGGGGGACCATATGGGGCACCAGGATTCGAACCGATGACCTTTTTGCATGAAAGGCAAACGCCTTACCTCCATGCTATCTCCAGGGCCCAATTTTATAGCTTTTAACTCTGAGTTTGAGCAACTTTATTACTCAACATTTTCCTTCTTATTTTCAAGAATATTTTCTATTATAAAACGTGGGAACCCTGGACCAAAAACAAGATCCACTGGCATTGCTCTTGCATCAAAATCAAGTTAGTACCAAAGCAAACATCTATATAAAATTGTTAGAATGGAGTAGTCTGAACAGAAACACAGACAAAAGGTTAAGGTCAGGCTACAGACTGGAATGGACAATGAATTCAGAGCAAGAAGATTGACTTTTTAATAAAGTAAGGCTAGAAAATTATAGGGAGTCAGGAAATGGAATCAGAAATTGTAGAGTAAGAGAAATGTTCAAAGCATGGAGGGTCAAGGCAGAGAACAGTGCAGGGCAATTGCTTGGAAAGGCAGTGATGCCCTAATACTCATAGAAACAGATCTTGTTGACATGTACTATAAAGCCAGATGTATAAGAGGCTCAAATGCACTATTCTGTTGTAGCTTTCCATCCTGCTTCTCACACAGAACACATTATTTTAATAACAAGTTCAAAATCTATTTGAGAACTAAAAACTTTTAGAATGAACTAGCAATGAGATGAGAAGTTGTGACTTTGGTATCATATTGCTTTTACCTATTAGTTGAATCAAGAGATATGATGACACTGAATATTCATCTTAGGAGAATATAAGTTACTGGCTAATCAAGAGATAAAAAAATATTTCATAGGACAAGAGAGAGAATATTTCTGGTAGGGCTCAAATCTTGCACAAAATCTACTTGGATTCCACTCCGGTGATAAAGGAAGCCTCAGTTTCTCTTTACCAATAATCTTATTTTAGTTTTACTCACTGACCTAACACTCTTCATCACCAAGATCCCAAACTATATTTTAAACATTCCTTTAAAATCTTGTGCCCTTCCTGAGAAAGGGAAGCTAGCAATTTCTTAAGATCATTTCTGCAACAGAGTTTAGGCACCTTTGAGACTAAAAGATACTAGATCATTCCTAAGACAAATGATCAAAATACAACCCCAAATTCTAAATCAATCTGACCGATTTGTAGAAATCTTTTTATTATCATTCTGGTAAGAAATTAAGAAAACCGATTTTTATTGAGCAGGACCTACACAACCCCCTTATGTTTAACTTAATTCTATACTAAGTTCTTCCCTGCACTGTTTCTTTCCTTCAACTATCCAATACAATGTTCTATTTTATAACTCTGAGTATGTGCATCTTTATTACTCAATATTTTTATTCTTAAAAATATTTAAGAACCTAGAAATCTAGAACCAACTCAGAAACCCTTTGCCATCAGAGACTCCTGTATCACCAATGCATGCTAATTTCCCTCAAGCACTGTTATGAGTTCCTTCTGCACTGTGTTTAGAGCCAGGAATTAACCTCGAACATCACTAGCTATGTCCACAATGCACACAAAAATACAAATAGAAAGAGCTTTTTTTATTTTACACACAGCAGAAAGAAGGCATGTGGTCTCTGTTTCCATGACAAGGCTTGTCTTGAAAAAAACTCCTCCTGAACATCTGGAGAGCTGCTCACTGCCTCAAAACCTGAGCTATCAAGAGTTCTGTGATTTCTATGTTTAGTTCACTTTTTGGGAAAAGTTTCTCTCAAGAACAGACAGACAACCTGAAATGAAGAAGCAAAGGAAAATCATAGTGTGGGAAAATGGGCAAGTGACAAAAACTAAATCAATTTCATTGTATTTATTTATTTATTTATTTATTTATTTATCTATCTATTTATTTATTTATTGAATTTTGGACCTTATGTGATGACTCTCAGGGGGTACTCCTGGCTATGTGCTAAGAAATTACTCCTGGCTTAGGGGACCATATGAGATGCATGGAGATCTAAACGCAGCTTGGCCTAGGTCAGCACATGCAATGCAAATGCTTACTGCTATACCACTGCTCTGGCCCCCTAGGTCAATTTCATGACAAAAAGCAATTATCCCAGGTAATCAAAAAGCAGTTATATATTTATTAATTTTCTTTAGAAAGCTCAGTTATTGGGCTGAAGAGATAGCATGGCGGTAAGGTGTTTGCCTTTCATGCAGAAGGTAATTGGTTTGAATCCTGGCGTCCCATATGATCCCCGAAGCCTGCCAGGAGCAATTTCTGAGTGTGGAGCCAGCAGTAACACCTGAGCACTGCCGGGTGTGACCCAAAAACCAAAAAAAAAAACAAAAAAACAAAAAAAAAACAAAAACAAAAACCAAAAAAAAAGAAAACTCAATTATTAATGTGGAAGATAAATAGATAAATATTAAAGATTTTGCAAATGTAGACATTCACATTGAAAAATATATGTTCCAATTTGGAAAGCAATCCTCTTTATAAAAATCTGATCAATTCCCCAAATGCTCTGTTTATTTAAACATTGTAGGAGCCTTGAGCTATCTTCTTGTCTCTGTGAGCATCTGGAATAGTAACTCTTTCAGCCTTTTCGCAGCATTATTTCTCAGAATTCCCCTGGAATTCTTGACACTCTTGTAGGAAATTTTTTTAGAGAAATATTCCAACTGTTTTTTTCTGGGCAAGTAGATTGAAAGCAAGAGGAAGAAAAGGGCAAATCACTGAAGAGTCAACATGTCCTGAAGATGATGGAAATTTTGCCCTCCCCACTTTGGAAATGAAGGAAAGTAGACCATTTATTTTCTGAGAAAGTAAAAGCATTTGATATCAATAAGTGAAGAATAAATTCTGTGAGAATCTGTGTTCACATCTTTGAGCATAATGATGTGGTGGGAAGAGTTAATGATTAAAAGATGGAAAGTCTGATTTTTAGTCTAGCCCCTACACTAATTTTCATTAATACTTTTAGTTTTTTTTCTTTCTCTTTTACCTAGTTTGCCTTATTTGCTTTATAAGTTATGAAATTGATTAAAAATGCTTTTAAGTGTCACGATGCTGTGAAGATTTAGCTGTATTTCCATTATTATTTTCATTATAAGAGTAATTGAACTCTGAGATACTACATCATATTTACTTTGGATCCAAAAATGTATCATTGCAAAGACATGGTTCCTTTGATTTGATGTGTGAATAGCAAGCATGTCGTTTTTTAGAAGTCGGTAGACTGTAGAATCACTGATTTTCTAAGAAATCTTGAATGATTTCTTTAAACTTCCTGATATCCTGTTACTTTATCTGCAAAATGATCAAAAGGTCACTAAAATTGGCATCAGTATATCTAGAAAGCTAAGAATATATAAAATGCTTGCCATTAACAGATTCTCATTCATTATTAACTCAACCCTTTCCCAAACTAAATGTGTAAAATAGAATGTAGTAATGTGAATATAAAAATTATTTGTAAAGATAAAACTTCAGCTGTTATGCAGCCAGAGTAATTGAGCTGCCGGTAGGGCATTTGCCTTGCACAATGTCAACCTGGATTTGATACCCAGGATCTCATAAGGTCCGTGAAACCTTCCAGTATTAATTTCTGAGTGCAGAGCCAAGGGTAACCACTGAGTGATGCAGAAAAAGTTTGCTGTTCATTTTTGTTGTTGTTTCTACTTCCATAAAGAATAGTAAAGTAATTTTATGTGAATATTTAAAAAAAGACATAAAATAAATATATGACAGAGAAAACAACAAAATGTATATTCACTTCTCCAGATAGCTTTAGTAACATATTGTAATAAAATTAATATACTAATAAGTATATATGCAGCAGGAAAGAATATGAAAGGAAGAGGGGCTGGAGTGAAAACATAGTGGTAAGATATTTGCCTTGCCCACAGCCAACACAGGATGGACCCTGGATCGAATTCTGACGGACCCTGGCATCCCATATGGTCCCCCGAGCTGCCAGGAGTAACTCCTGAGAGCTGCCAAGTGTGATACTCCCAAAAAAGAAAGGAAGAAAAGAAAGTGATATATTTTTCTTCTGTGTGATGTTGCCTTCAGTAGTTCATTTATTTATGCTAGCCCTCAATTTCTATCCACAGAATATCTCATTTAGTATAAAGCTAATATAACTATTGGTATTTTTACTCTCTCTCGAATCATGTTTCTCAATATCTATCTTGGATAAATTCATTTCTCTTTCCCTGAGGTATAGCCTTGCTAATGTTTCCCACAACACTAAGTCATGTGAACATCTCAATCCATTCATTCCATGGCAGATCAGCCAGCAATTCTCCCATAGGCCCTTATCTCTATCAGGGATAGAGTTGTTTCATGATTTTTTTTCTTAGTTGGAATTGAGTTAAAAGAACTTATTATAATCCAATGCTGGCCAAGAGCAATAAATTCACTCTGCCATCCCCAAAGGGAACAGGGAGATTTAACTCATTATGTAATTAATTTTGTAAGGCATGTAAAACTATAATGTTTCTTAGAAAGAAAAGCTTATTATGAAGGTTTACAATGAATGGTGACAGTCAAGATGAAGTAAAACGTGGGAAACTTTTAATCTGTTTATAAAATCTAGGATGTAAATTATTTTTCATTGTTCAAGGAAAACTTTTGAAAGTTTTCTTCTAAGTTTTAGTTCTGAGACATCACCATAGGATTTTAGTTTTAGTTTCCTTCCTTCATCTGGTGCACTGGTTCCTTCACTTTCAGAGTTTTATACTGGCCCCATATTTCCAATTCATATAGTAAGCAGTATGACTATCCAACAGACTTTATAGAATAATTTTGACAACTTGAAATTTTTATGCTTTATGCTGTACATATAAACTTAGCAGAGATGGGACCAAAGCAGTGGCTCTAGCAGTAGGAAGTCTGCCTTGCATGTGCTAACCTAGGATGGACCATGGTTCGATTCCCTGGCATCTCAAATGGTTCCCAAGCCAAGAGCAATTTCTGAGCACATAGCCAGGAGCAATCCCTGAGTGTCAGTAGGTGTGCCCCCCACAGAAAAAAAAAGCCTCTGTAAAGTAAAATGAAGCAATTCATTTTCATTTTTTACTCTAATTATTAAAATGTAAAACTTATTTACAATGATGATTAGATAAATTTAGCTGTATTCTGTCATATAATTCAACTGGATAGCAACAAAGTATTTTTGAAGTCATATCTTAAGAAAAGATTTTATTATTCTTACTGCTGTCAGTCTTAAAGGTTTATTATTGTTTTATTTTTATTTATATCAAATATATAGATTTATGTTTAAGTAGATTTAATTATATTAGCAAAACTAAACAACCAATAGTAACATAGATAAGTCTGCTTTGGACTCAGCCTGCCTGTATTTACTCTTTGTCACACCACTGGGTTCCTTTCTTCCTACCAGGAGTGAGCCCTGAGATAAAAAAATATCCCTGAATACTGTTGATGAGGCCTAAAAAACAAAACAAAACAAAACAAAACTGAAAACAAAGCCACCATAACCTAACAGTGAAATTGCAATCAAAATTATAGTACTTATTTATTTGCTTATGAATTTGGGGTCACACTTAACTGCTTTTTGCTATCCCTAGCTCTGTGCTCAGGAGTGACCCCTCACAGTACTTTGTAGACCATTTGTGGTACCAGAAAAAATTGTATTTTCTTAGATTGACCTGTGAATTCCAAAATAATCAGGTCGTTACTTTTATCCCAGATATTTCCTTGCATTCTATATCATTTATATTTTAACACCTACACAGTAGTCACCAAAATGAAATCAATCTAAGTAGCCAATTAATACATCTAAATAAGAGTTATCTGGAAAGCTACATTTTCTCAAGAAAACATCTTATTTTAAGGTATATGGAGATGTGTAATTGCTCATGTTAATGTTCTATGAAGTAAGTATACATGTGTATGTATAAATGCATGTGTGTGTGCATGCTCAAGAAATCTTTTGTAATGATAGAATTAAGTATGATTGAGGGGCAGGACCAATAGCACAGCGTAGGGCATTTGCCTTGTACGCGGTTGACCCAGGATAGATCTGGGTTCGATCCCTGGTATCCCATATGGTCCCCAAGTCAGGAGTGATATCTGAGCAAATAGCCAAAAGTAACCCCTGAACATCACTGGATGTGGCCCAAAAACCAAAAGAAAAATAAATAAAAAGAATTATGTATAATTGAAACTACCATTTTCCAGGCTTCTTCCTTTCATCCTCTTCACAGAAGTTTTAAAAGCATATCCAGATTACTTGGAATTTGATGGTCCTAGCAGGCCTAGAAAATATATTCATAAACTTGACCTAAGCTTATATTCATATAAGATTAACATATATGTAACATCTATTCTTACGTTCATTCACATCTATGTTCATCCATACATATAACATATTTATAAAAATAAATTTGTCTAAATTATTCTAAATTAGACTAAAATTGTGCATTTTAAAATATGATTTGTTTATATATTCTTTTTAATAAAACTATGAGATATCTAATTAATATGCTTATTTTTATGAGAATGAGCAAAGTTAAGTAACAAACCTCAATTCAGTTTAGTAATCAATGAAAAAGTCAGCACAGACACACAAATCTGACACCCTTAATAGCACTAAAACTAGATAACAATTCTGGATAGATGGTGAAGTTTATAAACTTACAACAACTTATGGTTCCCTTTTTCCCGTCACCTCAAAGATTAAAAGGGGTGTATTGTTCCTTTGAGTTACATCTTGCAATGTTCAAAGGCACAAAAATAGTTGTCTTGGTGGTTCAAGTACAACCTGTCTAAATCACAAGGAACAAAGCAATGCAATTCAAGTCCTATGCCTACATCAGTTAGTCACCTGAGTGTGAGTTAGCACACAGGTAAGATACTTAGGTCAGCTTTGCTATTTCCTTTTCTTCCAGAACAGTGGTATCAGGATTAATAGCTGTAGAGATAGACCTGTCAATGATTAATAGCCTATAGGTCACTGAAATTGCATAGGCTGTTTATTTTCTTATGTTAGGAACTCCACTTGCCTTCTTCACTTTTTCATTCTAGCTATTGGCCATTATTTATATGGCAATATGGATCAGTTTTGTTTTCTTTGTGGTGATATTGTAAACAATAGTGCTACAGGAGAGCAAACTATAAAAAGACATTCTGGGAGGTGAATCAGGATGCTAAAGTAGAAATATCTGATGTGTACTTCCTAGCCTCTTGATCATATCACAAAAACGTCATAAGCACCCAGGTGCTTGAGCATTAGAACAGTAGGTAGGGAATCAATCACCACCACCCAGTATTATTCCCTTGTATTGTCTAAAACAGAGACAAAAGTAAGCCCTGAGCAGAGCTGGTTGTGACCCAAATCCTCCTCAAATTTTTTGAAGAAATCAGAAGCATCCTTAACTATCCGTTCCAGAGATATCATGGATCTTGTTTTCATGTAACATCCTTATGTTTATGCCCATGTACATTTGCTCCCGGTTTACAGGATTTAATTTACTTATGTGCTCAAACAATTGCAAGAATACAACAGTTTACTGAGAAATATGTAGATTTCCTCAGAAAGGCTTGGGTAATAGAGGTCTTATTGACACCAGAGAAATAGCATGGAGGTAGGTGATTCAAATCCCTGCATCCCATATGATCCCCTGAGCCTGCAGGAGCGATTTCTGAGCATAGAACCAGTAGTAACCCCTGAGTACTGACATTGTGACCTAAAATAAATAAATAAATAAAATGAAATAAAATAAAGTTAAAGAAATAGAGGTCTTTCATTTATCTTTTTGGATATAAAGAAAATGACTCATTTGTCTAGATACAACAAGGTGGGGCATATTTTAAGACACAGTGCCAAAGCATATTCCAAGGACATAACATATAGATAGGAAAAATTGTAAGACAATAAATGCAGTGTCTTCTATTCATGGGGTCTTCATTTCTGATCGTTTTATGAATGTTCTACTTTCTCATTACTAATCTCTTTATCCATATCTTTCTTTCAGTCTGTCAGGCCTTCAGAGTTTTCTGTATCTTTTATACCTATTTCCTGTGTGATTCAACTTTATTTTCTTCTACTTTTGTCTTCTCTAAAATTTTAATTCTGGTGGAAATTTTGAAAATGTGACCCCACATTTGTCTTTGTTTGTTTCTGGGCCACACTCTGTGACACTCAGGGGTTACTCCTGGCTATGCGCTCAGAAGTTGCTCCTGGCTAGGAGGACCACATGGGACACCAGGGGATCGCACCGGTCCGTCCTAGGCTAGGACTGGCAAGGCAGACACCAGCGCCACCACGCTGGCCCCATGACCCCACATTTTAGATAAATATGCCATCATTGATCTCATATATCACTATTCAGAAATTCTAGAAACTTCTTTCTGGGCCTGTAAGTTAGATTAGAGGATGGCAAACAATTTCAATTCATTTGTTAGTCTGGTTCTTCTTTGAATATCCTCAAGATATTTAAGGAAACTCAATTATGTAGTAATATATCACAAAGATACTATGAAAGTATTTTATAGTAATTAATAAATATTTCCATAAATATTTTGCTGCTAGTTTTATTCTTTTTAATTGTTTTTAAATTTTATTTTTATACAGTCGCCAT
This sequence comes from Crocidura indochinensis, assembly GCA_004027635.1. Classification (NCBI taxonomy): domain Eukaryota; kingdom Metazoa; phylum Chordata; class Mammalia; order Eulipotyphla; family Soricidae; genus Crocidura; species Crocidura indochinensis. The sequence goes on along the minus strand of PVKC010031331.1, from coordinate 3,410 downwards.
TAAACTAACAAATTATTCATAATTGGGTTTCTGGCACACAGTATTTCAGCATCAATTTTTTCACCAGTGTCTACTTCTTTTTACAAATTCACCCCATCTCCATTTGTCTCCCACCAATTAGCTTCTAAAAGAGATGTTTATGAATGATTCATAACCTTAATTATTAAGGATTAATGATGAAATCTTAATCATTAATCTTTTTTTTGGGGGGGGGGGTCACACTTGAGCTCAGGTGTTATTCCTGACTCTATGCTCAGAATCACTCCTGGCAAGCTCAGGGGACCATATGGGATGTGGGTTTTGAACCATCGACCTTCTACATGAAAGGAAAATGCCTTACTTCCATGCTATCTCTCCGGTAACTTAATAATTCATCTTTAAATATTAACTCCTAATCAACCTTAAGAATTTGTTCTCAGCACTAAGAAAAAAATCCCACATCACTTCCAATATAAAATAAATATTAAATATTCTTATAATATTTTTTAAATTTTTTTGTTTTAATTTTTATTCTGTATTTTTTTCTTTTTTTCTTACAATTTGTACTACTTTCTTTGTTTCACCAATACTTATCTGATTTTTAGAATGTTTGGGTAGGCTGAAATAGATTAAAAATGATAAAAAAAAGGGAGGGGGGAAAATGTTTAAAAAAAGCACATTTCAGTTTTCACTTACACAGAAGTAAGCCATTTCACATTCTCTCATAGAATTTCCAATGTTTTCATCAAAATGACCTTTTAAGACAGGCCATATCAATGTTTAATGCTATTATACATTTTCTCTTTCTCCTGACTTTCCAAGCAGAGGACAGTTAACTGGTAAAGAGTGGAATTCCTTACTGCTCAACGTTTTGATATCTAATTATGTTTACTTACATTGTTGATTTTTTTTTAACTTTCATTTATTAGTTAATTCTGTCTTTATCTGGTTAGAGCTCTCTGAACTTCTCACTTAGAATCTTATTAAGATCTAATATCCTACCTAATTGAGAACGCTAAGAGAAATTACATTTTGGGTTAAATTTTGATCATCATGTATAGGATAAAAACAAGAGTAATAAGGACTCTGAGTTTTGGGTAACATCTACTCTATTGGTAATGTGCAGGGCACTGTATGTAAAGAAAATAGATTTGAGTATAGGAAGGTAGACTCTAGACCAAACACAACTTTTAAATTATTGACTTTGTGGTTGTAGATAAGTTAATGAAGCTCTTTGGGCCTTATTTTATCTGTGAGTGGGAATATTTTTAGATTGACTCTTACTTTGTGAAAGTAGAGCTGAAATCATAGCTAGAAAATGCAGATTACAATGCAAAAACTAGAATTTTGATTTTAACTTCAGTTTCTTTAAGAACCTTTGTATTTCTCCTGACATCTCCCCAGTCATTAAAAGGATTTGCATTTCCAGCCCAAGGTCATGAGCTTTCTTCTAGCCTTTCAGAAAACTCCCTTCACAGAACAAAGAGGTTCTCCAGGGGGATGAGAGGACTAATTATTCAACTAATAGTCATTAAAGCAAATTGGTTAACATTTTTCTTTTATCATCAAATTATATTCAAGGAAAATTTTTATTATCTAGAACTAAAGTCCATTGTATTATAGGTTAAAATAATTCTAAAAGGAGCAATTATGGTTTCAACTTTATGTCATAATTCATACCTTATTAAGATCCATCATGTCTATTGAAACCTTAAAATAATAGTGTGATTAATTTTGCCTTCTAGGTGGAAAAAGAAGTTAATTTAATATCTGTGACTTATTAACTATCCCCAGCCTGGCATTAGAATCTCAGATAACAAGTTTCCAACTTCATGTCACTTTCAATGTTCTTTTATTGTTTTCCATTAATAATTCAAGTTTTTAGGAAACAACAATAAGAAAAATTATAATGATATTTTAAAGAATTTTATATTGAATATATTTGTCATAATTTCTGTAGAATGTTCTCCCTGTACTACATAAATAAATAATAATTAAATGTCATGACTTTGAGTTTTTTATCATAATTTTTGTCTGCTTCTCCCTTATAGAAGTCCCACATTAACCTACAAAATATTTTCGATATTATTTTACTTACAATAAAGTATACAAGGAAGCACCCAATCATTGCGATACTAATGATATGCAAGCATAATAATAACTAATATTTGCTCTGATTGTTGTAAGAGGCAATTATATCTGAACTTAGCAACTAAAATGTTTTTATTTATGTATGTGAATAATTTCATTCATATTTTTTCAGCAACAATGTAGACAAAAGTTAGACAGAGAGAATACTAGGATGAAACACAAAATCTTAAACAAATTCCAAAGAAGTTAAACATTGAATCAAAATTTAAGGGGAAAAAAGGAATACAATCCCCATCCCCAAGAAATCTCATCTGTGCACACATGGTTGAGAAAGTATGAATTTGGTTTATGATCTTCAAATCTCTTGAATTTTCAGATACAAGGGAATATGCCTCCGTGGACAACCCACAAGGAAATTGATTACTCTAGAGGCAACAACCAGTCTGCATCTCACCCTTTCTAAACATGTGTTTCTTTTTTATTTTTTCTGTGACACTGCTTCTTATCAAATGTGAACAAGATGACTTCTTAGAGAATCAAGTCTGTGATCTTCCATTCTGCTAGATTCTTTCTTATAAACTCATTTCTCTACCTGTTGCTCTCAATTTATTAATCCTCAAACTGTGGAGGAATTGGATCTTCTAAGGTTAAGATTTTATCTCAATGATCTGTATTGTTTACATAGACAAACAAACTATGTATTTTAGAATATGCATGCCAATACACATTTTCCCAATTGGAATAGTTCAACAAGCATTTAAAAAAATAGATGTGGTCATCAGTCTAAAACTATAAAATTTATACTTCCTTTTCTTGAAACTTATCAGTGAGTATAACATTGGGCATGTTTCTAGAACTAAAGCAATTAATATAAATTGATTTTTCCATTATTTTTACTTTATTGAACTAACTAATATAATTTCTCTTTTTGAATTTTAATTTTAATACACACCATAATATTAATATATTTTATGTGTACCTTTCTATGAATTTTAGAAAATTGAAAGTTTTACTATACTTCTTTTATAAATTATTTTATTCCTAGATATAAGATCATTAGAAATAAAATCAGAAGTCATAATTCTCTTTTTAAAAGACTGAAAATTAAAAAGAAAAATCTCTGTTGTTTAGGTACCTCTCACCATTAATTGAGAAAAATTGCAGCATGTATAGGGATAATAGCTTTTAGTTAAGTATACAAGTCTTCAATACCCACTTTTATTTATGTGAGATTGAAAGAATATAACGTATTTGTATATTCCGAAAAAAGTCTTGATATGCCGCTAAACAAAAAATCATTTGAATATTGCCACAAAATGAATTTTCCAACTTGATCCTGC
>PVKC010031330.1:0-14561 GCA_004027635.1 Crocidura indochinensis | reverse complement strand
AGACAAAGAAAAAGAAAAGATGTCTGCCCTGGAGGCAGGCTGGGTGAAACTGGGGACATTGTTGGTTGGAAATGTGCACTGGTGAAGGGTACTAAACATTGCATGACTGAAACTCAATCATTAACAATGTTGCAATTATGACCAAAAATAAAAATAAAAAAGCATCCTAGGGTTATACACTAGGAACACAGAAACACAACACAAAAATGCCTCTGTGCACCTATATTCATTGCAGCGCTATTTACAATAGCCAAATTCTGGAAACAACCAAGATGCCCTTCAACAGATGAATGGTTAAAAAACTGTGGTATAAATACAAAATGAAATTATGCAGTTAACAGGAGAGATGAAGTCATGAAATTTTCCTATACACGGATGGACATAAAAACTATTATACTGAGTAAAATAAGTCAGAGGAAGAGAGATAGACATAGAATAGTCTCACTCATCTATGGGTTTTAAGAAAAATAAAAGACATTATTATAATAATGCCCAGAGGCAATAGAGTTGAGGGCTAGTAGAACCAGCTCACAGTATGAAGCTCACCACAAAGAGTGATGAGTGCAGTTAGAGAAATAATTACACTAACAACTATCATGACAATGTTAATAAGTGAGAGAAATAGAATGCCTGTCTCAAATACAGGTGGGGGGAAGGGGAGGAAGCAGATGGGGGGCATTGGTGGTGGGTATGTTGCAGTGTTGCACAGGTGAATGGGGTGTTCTTTTATTATGACTGAAACTCAACTATAAACATGTTTAAAACCATGGTGCTTAATATATATTATAAAAAAATTTAAAAAGCAACAACAATTTAACAAACAATTGTCAAACAACAAACATCTTGTAACTTTGGAGTTAAAATAAATTTTAAATGAGGAAAATACATGCTAATGGAAATGTATGTGTGTATATTTATTATTTTATATTACAGTTTTCTACCATTTAAGTTGTTCTCAGCATGACATTTGCTAGTAGCATCTTTACTTTGTCCCTTTTATGAGTCTTTCCAATGTTTTCTCAGAAATGTAGACATGCAGTTGGAACCATCTATTCAAAGGATCCACTGCTGTATCTCTAATGGATAAGTGTGGTTTTGGGAATGTTTGCTTCACTATTGCCAAGTATTAAATCCTGAGAAAATGTTAAAATATCTTCAAACCAAAGCATCTTCCCTGTAAAATTTTTAAAATCTTACTTTTTTGATTCATCATTTTTTTAATCAAAACCCACAAGGAGTTAAGTTTAAACTGCTATTATTAGCCACATTATAGCACAAATTATATCAAACTGATTTTGTGACTGTTAATGCTAGTCTTTGTAAACAGACTGCTCTTCCCCCAGGCTACAAATTCAATTTTCCTTTTTACTGTCAGAATTTTCCATGATATCTGTAAATACTCAATTGTATTTAGTGCACTCGTAAAACTCTGATATTAATAGAGCACTGTAAAGGGAAGCCAAATACCGAAGGGAAAAAAAAGACTGTAGAAATTATTTTTCCCTTTCCTAGACAATAACTTTAAAATGTGATGATGCTTGTTAAATGATGAGTAATACAGTTTAAATTTATTACCAGAAAAATATGTGTTGTGTTTAGAGACATTCAAGAAGGATTATGTGATATTTGGACTCACAAAGACTCTTTAAAAAGCAGTAATTGTTGTTTTATATCATGCTGTTGTTTGTATAGAAATTTTATTTTATTTTTGATATTCAGTGTGAGAGGGAGGGGAGTAGAGAGAGGGGAGGGGGAGAGAGGGAGGGAGGGAGAGAAAGATGCTTTACACAAGAACTTTCTCCGAGTCTTGCACACTTCTTAGAACCACTTGTGTGTAGGTCACAGAACCTACATTCCAAGGGGCATGGTACCAATCTAGTAGCCAGAGAGGCAATACAAGAGTTGGGGTGGGTCAGAGATTGGCACACATCACAAAGAATGAGAACAAGCAGTGCTGGCGGAATGTGGAGAGAAAGGAACTCTTATCCACTGCTGATGGAAAGCGATATGGAAATTCCTCCAAAAATTGAAATTGAGCTCCCATTCAACCCAGCTATACCACTCCTAGGGATATACCTAAGGAACACAAGAATACAATACAAAAATTCCTTCTCACAGTTATATTTATTGCAACACTATTCACAATAGCCAAGCTCTGGAAACAACCAAGATGTCCTTCAACAGATGAATGGCTAAAGAAACTGTGGTACATATACACAATGGGATATTATGCAGCAGTCAGGAGAGATGAAGTCATGAAATTTTCCTATACATGGATGTACTTGGACTCTATCATGCTGAGTGAAATAAGTCAGAGGGAGAGAGATAGACACAGAATAGTCTCAATCATCTATGTGTTTTATGAAAAAATAAAAGTCATTTTTGCAACAATCCTCAGAGACAAAGAGAGGAGTGCTGGAACTTCCAACTTATTTCATGAAGCTCACCACAAAGAATGGTGAGTGCAGTTATAGAAATAACTACACTGAGAACTACCATAATCATGTGAATGAATGAGGGAACTGGAAAACCTATCTAGAGTACAGGCGGGGGTGGGGTGGGATGGGATGGAGGGAGATTTGGGACATTGGTGGTGGGAATGTTGCACTGGTGAAGGGAGATGTTCTTTACATGGCTGAAACTTAATCACAATCATAGTTGTAATCAAGATGTTTAAATAAAGATATTATATAAAAAAGAGTTGGGGTGTGTGACCTATATGCAGCTGATATCAGTTCCACCTCCAGCATCACATGATTTCCAGTCATCACATGAAACCAGGAGGACACTGAACCACTCCAGGGTTTGCCCTATGGACCCCACATTGCAGGCCCAGGCAGCACTGCATCCCTGGGCTCCACAGCATTGAGCCACTTGCATGGTTGGTCAATCATAGCTGGGAGGAGCCCCTGGATGCCCTGATTACCACGAGCCTTTTTCTACAAAAATGACACACAAAACAAAGTCTGAGAAATCCATTTCTTTAAATCAGGTTAGCGTCATTGAAATAAGAAAGTCTGAATAAAACCTTCTGGGTCTTTATAAAGATTTTGATACTTCCTGTTGTCTGTGTAACAGTGTTCTTGTTCATTAGCTCTCTGGACCACATTAGGAACCAGTATCTCTATCCAGTGAATAATTGAAAATCTTCAGTTTAACACAGAATAAAGCAGTACATTGTCATTTACATAAAACAAAAAGGAAAAAGATCTAAGAAGGTGAAAAAAAAATTGAAGTGCCAATCCATCAGATGGACTTACAAATGACCTGGGACTTGTCTGACCTCAAGGACAGAGGTTCTCTGGTTTTGTGGCTTGTATTGTCCTTGGCACATACTCATTGCTCAGTGAATGTTTGTGGAGCTCAGTGAACACAGCCCAGATGGACCTGCTATGGTAACCTGCAGAATAGGGTCAATTGTCTCATAATACAATTCGATAGCTTGTAAAGAAAACACATTAGATCTCGGACAATGAACAAGAAAAGGGAACTTCCCTCATCATCAGAAACTCTATATTGAGTTTGAACAATCCAGGGAAGAAGTGGAGAGTAAAGAAGAGCAGAAGATGATATCAGCCTCTGTCCTTCACAGAGGCTCCAAGAACTTTGAATCTGGCAATCAGCTCACAACTGACAGCCTTGAGAAAAAATAATTCTACCATTCCCAAGGCATTTTGTTCTTTCACAAAATAGGAAGAACATTTTTGAATAAATGAACCCAAATTTCTCATGGTCAATTCATCTATAGTTCATTCCCTACTTTCATAGCTATAAACCTATATATATATGCAAATATATATAACATATATATTATAAATTTGCTCTGCTTTTCTTTAAACACTGTATTGATATGACTAAGTTCACTTCAGTGAAGGAACTTTAGTAGTGGATGTACAGTCTTATACATCCATCAATGTATAAAGCTTATACCTTATATATTATAAACCAGCATTTCTCAACCTTTTTTATAATGTGTTAACTTTTGTGCCCCCCCATTTGACCTCTCAATGTTATGATATTATCTTCCGATTAATACAATTTTTACCTGCTGCTTCTTGGGATATCCTGAAGACTCTAGGCTGAGAAATTCTGGTGTAAACCAATAATAAATCAATTTTTAAAAACTCAGAAAAAACCCAAAGATTTTATAAGGTTTGATATGGAAGCACATCGAAATTGTGGATAAAAATTTCACTGACACACTGAAAAGAAATAAATTAGACAAACTCTGAAATGATGGTAATGGAGATGATAAATGCAACTTCTTGCTAAATATTCTTCTTGGCCATAACTACCATTAGAGATGCACTAAGAAAAAGTCTTATTGGAAAATGAATGTGGAAGCCCCCTTTAAAATTTGTCTCAGGTTAACAGAATGCTTCAAACATAGCAGACAAGAGGAGCAGCAGGAATAATGTTGGAGTAGTTTATGGACGATGTGCTGAAGTAAGAGGTCTGTGTTTTCTCTTCTGCGCAGTGTCAGCTTGGGACTGGGCTCTGCTGATTGTGTGATCTTACAGCACTTTCCTTACCCAGTACCTTCCTGAAAGTCCTTTACAGATGGCATCATGGTTTTGATCCCACAGGAAAAGAACAGCAAACAGAAAGAATGGCTAAGCGACTCTATACTGATGAGGAAGAAAATAATGCCAAGTGTGAGTCTGCTTCTTATAAATTCCAGACCTGTTGAATAATCAGACAAGGTTACCAAAGCTGAAAAGTCCTTTCTTGACAGTCGAAGTTGGTACAGAAGTAGGATCCTTTTTTGTCAACCCAGATCAAGTCTTAGATTCCAAATGGTTGGATTTTAATTTTTTTCTCAAGCTAAAGGTTTTCTTCTGAACTTGTACAAAGTATGTATTATTTTTTTAAATTACTAAATATTTAATTTAGTCTCCTCTAGCTGAGGTGGATATTTTATTATGGAGAGGATTTATATTTTTATTTTTATTTCACATATTTCATATTTTCTGGTTTGGATTTTGCATACTTCTAACTCCCAAGAATAGGTCATTATTATATTATGTTCTTCTTGGCATAGAATTGGCCAATGCATAGTATCTTTGTATTCTAAACCAACCCTGCTCCCTTGAACTCACTTTTCTTACCCATTACCATAACTGTCACATCATTTTTTGTCTTAATTGCTGTGACATTGCTTGTTGCCATGTCTGCATCATTGTAATTGGATGTACACACACAGACACACCATTACGTTCTCCACTGAGGAGGCTGGAGTTATAGCACAATTAGTTGGACATTTGTTTTATACGTTGCTGACCTGGGTTTTATTCCTGACGTCTTATATGATCCCCTGAGCACTGCCATAAGTAATTCTTGATCACAGAGCAAGGCCCCTAAGCACTGCCAGTTGTGGTCCAAAAACAAACAAACAAACAAAAAAATCACTGGAGGTTCAATGAATAACTTTGAATTAGTGTCTTCAGATTTTGAGTTGAATATACATTGGTGGGAATAAGTAGAAGTTCCAATTTTTGAGCAATTTTTCTACAACGCTCTATATACAGGTACTAATTCTCATTGCCTCTTAGCATATAAAGGCTTCCCTTTCCTCACACCCTCACCTACAGCTGATCCTTATCTTTGGGAATTTGTCATTCTAAGAGGTAGGAGATTGTTTTGATTTGTATTTCCCTAGTAATATAAGAAGGTCATTTGGGGGAGTTCCTATTGGCCATCCGTATCTCTTTCTTGAAAAATGTCTCTCCATATCTTCTCACTTTAATCTGGATATATGGTATGAAAATATCTTCTTCCATTCAGTAGACTGCATTTTATTGGATACAAGTGCTCTAACAATTTTAATGATATATTAGCCATTAGAAAATCAAAATTTGGAGTACAAGTGAAAAGGGTTTAGTTAGGAGAAACCTAGAGCAAGAAATTACAACCAGGAATCAGAGTGATATTATATAGGTAAGGCATGTTCCTCCACATGACCAGCTCAGGCTCGATCCCCACTCCAAATGAACACAGCTAGGAGTGATTCCTGAGTATTTCAAAGCCAGGAATATCTCTTGAGCACCACTGGGTCCCTCATTTCCCCAACCCCCCCTCCATAAGAAACTGCAACCAGCATAAAGTATTAACAACCATGGATGACTGGATGATCTTAGCCTTGAGTTATGTATTATTCTATGGAAGAGCCATAGAATTTCTCATTTCTGCTTATTGGGGGAAATTATTCACTCTGACACATGTGTAAAAATGTGAGAATGTTTAAAGAGATTTAAGAGGATTCCATCAAGCATTTAGGATGGAAATTGGAGTTGAAAGTTCCCAAGATACTAGCCCTAATCAAGTGGAATGTGGCTCCCTGGATTTGCCAATACAAGGAATCAGTAAAAGACTTTTAAAACAGAATGACCAAGAAACAAAGATGCTCCTTTATCCGATCAGTGAACTTCTCTGTCATAATTTGGGCAGAGTTAACTTATTTGTTACCATTTCCCAATTCATGTCCTATTAGGATAAATTGCAGATTATTTGCATTTCACATCATAATAATTATAATTAACTTCTGATGTGTTTTGAGATCCAACAGGCAGTACTCAAGACTTTTTCCTAACTCTGTACTCATAGACCATTACTGAGAGTGCTCAGTGATACTGTATGCAGCGCCAGAAATTAAACTGGGGTTGGTTTTGTGGAAGGTGAGCATCTCAATTCTTGTCCTATATATCTGGTCCTAACAATTTTTTTTCTATTATATCCAGTACATATAATTCCCTTGCTGAGAATTAGGCAGTGATTTTGTACTTAGAGAAGTCTGGCAAGCCATTCCTGCTGTGAAACTTATGGGCCTTGGAGACTGAAGAAATCACTTGCAAATCTCTTTTTTCCATACTACATTGAGAAGAGAAGATGGAATCATGAAGACAAGACTTTAGGACTCACTGCCAGAGGCCTAGCATCTATCAATGCTTAGGAGGTTCAGATGTGATGCTTTGTGCTAGGAGCAGTGTCTAGGAGCAGATTTATGACTAAATCCTCCTCAGGAAGGCACAGTTTGGAAGAAACAATGAAGAATTGAGGACTGGAGAGATGATCCAATGTACTGCAGTGCATATTTTGCATATAGCAGGCTAAAGGTTGACCCACAGCATGGCAAGAGTTCCCAGAGCACCACCAGGTATGATGCCCAAAAGGACAGATTCCTTGCATTTGTACACATCACCCCATTTTCTTCACCTACTTCCTCCACCTAGAATGCCCTTCCTCCAGAAGAAACTCCAGGCATGGATATTTAATGGCAAGTCCTCAGAATTATTATTCAGAAACTAAATCCATGATAATGTGTGACTTTCCTGAATCATGAGCATCAGCCCTCCCTGTTCTAGTCAACACACCGGGGTGGACTGGTTCATTATTCCTACATGGGGAATTCAGTTGTTGCATGTTTGTTCTCAGTGTAGTTGAATTGTCCACCTTTCATTTGTTCAGACTGGAGAGCATTTAGGATCCAGACAAACTGTATTTGTGGAGGGAGGGTCCCAGCAGTGTGCAGGGGGCCTTGAAGCAATGATTGGTGATAACTCTGCAGTAATGTGGGTCTGAAGGTTTAGTACTTGGGATTAGAAATGTTGTCAAACAAATGGTGCTTGGTGGATACCTCACAGTGCCTGGGATTGAATTCAACATCTCTTGCGTATCTTACATTGAAGTCAGGCACTATACAGCATCTTCCTGACCTGAAATTCTGGTTCAGAATTATCTAAACGCTCATTTTCCTGGAAGAGTGTAAAGTGAACCAGGTAAAAGCCTAACAAAGGCCTTTCCCCAACTTCCTGTTTCCTATGGATTATAGGAAAGCACCTGGATTACAGGGCCTTCCCCTACCCTGGTGAATGGGCTTCTGTAGAATAAAGAAAAAGTGCTGGTTTGGGGCTGGAGGAAAAAGAAAGTAAATAGTTTAGGAGTACAGGGCAGGGAGAAAGCAGATGGCAAAGAGACTCATGGCAGAGAAAAGCCATGAGGAATAAAGTGAGCTGACTCCAATGAATATCTTTTCTGACTGTTGTGTATTATTTCTCCGCCACTACTACCCTGCTTCATTAGACCCATCCACTGAGGGGTTAGAAACATGGTGCCTGGGGTGGCCTCACCTAACTTGTAGACTTTTTTTTTCTACAGATGAGGAAACAGTTCAGAAGCAAATTTATGTATGTGGTCAAGGACACATGTTTTACTACAGTATGTTCAAAGGTCCTTGTAAATCCTAAAGCAGCTACAGAGAGAGGAGTAGAGGGAGTCTACATTATGATTTATGCCCACTTATTTCTTGTAGGCAGATACATCCCATCAGTTACTTACAGGATAATGGTCATTCATTAGTACCAAATGCAAGAGATGGCATTGGACATGCTTATGGATGTGAATGTAAAAACAATGGAGTATTTTAGCATTAAAGGTGAACTTTATGTTTTTAAAACTGCTATTAGCAAATGGCGCATTAGTTGCTTTCATTTTCAAGTAGCTTAGTTCACTAAGATATGTATTTACAGTCATCTGATTCAATAGAAAGCTAAAGAATTGGTGAAAAATAGCTTCATAGATCATGGTATCTGCTCCTCCTTTTACTTATATTAAGGCTCATATTAAAATATATAATTTTTGCCATAAATAAAGCAGTTTTTTTTTTCTGCTTGGGCCATACCCGGTGACACGCAGGGCTTACTTTGCACTGAGAAATTCTCCTAACAATTCAGGGGACCAGATGGGATGCCATGGATTAAACCTGTATTTGTCTTGTACAAGGCCTTATCTGCTGTATAATCACTCCACCCCCCATAAATAAAACTTTATTGTGTTTTAAATGTGACATCACACTTTCTTAACTTGATATGCAAGACTGTAAATATAATAAAGTTTCAATTATTTGTCCTCAGTAAAGGTCCGTCTGTTGTTGCTTGTTTTTGTAATAGCAGATACCTATGAGAGGAATCTGAACTTTCCTGCATTTACACACAAATAGGAACCACACATTCCTTTGTTCTTTGGAGTTTTGTTTTGAATTTTTGTAGAGGTTTTCTTTGGGAAGACAGAGGATATTATTTTTAAACCAGGAGCAGAGATCTGTTATGTAGTGTTTTCTGTGCCATTATGATTTATATCTGTCTTTCTTTCCCCAACGGAACTGAGTTCCATACCTTAGTCATCTCTCTCTGGTCCCTACCTGTCCATCTTCAGGAAATGTTTGTAAAATGCATTAAATAGGGGAGGTATGAACAATTTATTTTTCAAACTAGATTCTGAATCACTTAAAAATGATATGTCTTCATTTCTGTTGCCACTAGAACACGAGAAAGAAAGAGTATCTTTATCTGTTCTCTAACGTTGGGCATTTGATTCTTCTCCTGTGTACAAATAGTGGATGTGTGACAAGGCAGGGAACTGGTGGTACACAGAGCATTAGATTTTGAATGTTTGGAGAAAAAAACCAAAATAATAAATAATTAAATATAAATAATAGAGACAAAATAAAAAATAACAAACAAACAGACATAAGACACATGAAAAGTGTTGCTTTCCATTGCTTAATTAGTATATTGGGCAAGAGAAATAAGGGCCTTACTGAATAGAGGTCTGAGGGCTTTGATTTGGGTCTCTGTGATGGGCAAACCCATGTCATCTTCCCAAGAAAGTTACAGAGGGAAATGTTTGTTGTGCTAATGCCTATGCCGCCCTCCCCTCCCGGTGTATTTCTCCCTTCATTCTTCACAGATGAGTTCATGATTGTGGTTTTCCAAAATCGTCCCTTCTTCCTTCACAGTCACACATAAAACTGAAGTCAATGCTGTCAGTTCCCCCCTGGTTTGAAAATGGCACAGAAAAGAAGCATTGTGCGTCATTGGCGCAGTCAGCCTCCTGCAAAGCTCTTCCCTTCTCCAGAATGCATCTATTTTCTAAAGATAGACCCTGCTTCACCAATAAGAATAATCACAAGGGACTTCCCCCCCTAAGGTGTTATTTTGATTTCAGGAATTAGGCTCTAATTGAGCAGCTGAGAAAGATCCCTGCTATAAATGTTGAGGATGGAGCCAGCTTTCCTAATGAACCCCAGCTGACAGGGGGTGGGAAGAAGGAAAAAAGAAACAGCAGCAAGTCTCAGGGTATCATTCTGTAGTGAAATGAATGCCAGTCCCCCCCCGTTTCCCCCCAGATGTGATGTCTGCAGTGGGAGCCATGGGGCTCAACCTCTCTGCAGAAGCTTGGTTCTGTGTCTGGTAGGACTGGTTCCTCCAAACTCAAACGATAATTTACTAACTTTACTTCTTCATTTCCTCTGAGCTCAACTAAAGGATGTGCCTGTGTTTCAAAAGCTCTCAAGAGCTTCAAGGCTGGAGGGGGAGCTTGCAAGCTCTTTGTCCTGTGGTGTTCAATCAACCCTTGGCCTAGAAGTATAGACAGTAGAGGGTAGAATCCAAGGCAGTAGACTTTCCTTGGTGTGTAGACACTCGCTCCAGCTCCTGTCTCGTCTTCAGAGGTCAGTCTCCAAATCCCCGTGTGGCTTTCTGGGTTTGCTTCCAAATAACATCCAGACAGTCTAAAGAGTTAGACAGCCATGCCAAGAATGGCTGATCTTAAAAAGGCCTTTTGAAAAACAAAAGAAAAACAAAAACCTGGCGTCTCTAGGGAGCTTAATGTCATGACTTTTATTTACTGGTGCATTTTAGTTTAAAATATGGCTATTCCTAAGGGGAGGGGAATACATTCTGAGACAAAGGCATCTTTTCTAAAGCTTCGCAAGCTTTGATTTTTATTTATTTATTTTTGCACACGACTGAGCCTTACCCTGAACAAAGTATTTTTCTGTGCCTTTGTATACCTCTGTGAATTTGCCACAGTGAAAGTTAAGCTGAAACCCAATTCTTGTCCATGATGTGATGGTAGCACAGGGATGGTGGACCTGGGTTGATTTCCACCTTTCTGTAAAGTGAAAGTCAGCCTCCAGGAGAGGTGATCCAGAGAGCATAGGCAGTGCCTGAGAAAGAGGCAGAAACTTCCAGGAAGGAAGGGATGATCTAGTGATTGTCACTCTGTTTCACTTCTTCCTTGAGGTTCTCTTTGATAATCAGATTCAGCCTGGGCAGTCACTAGCATTCAGTAACCCCATCAAGCCCTCCAGCGATTAAGGAATGTGGGTAGAAACAAGATCTCAAGACTACAGTCCTATACCTTCAGGCTGTTCACTGGCTAATCCTCAAACCACAGGTTGCTTTCCTGAACTAGTTATTTAGGTGATTCACTCACTTCTATCTCAGCAGGAACTTGATAACTTTCATAGCCAGGATGAGAATTTTGGAAAAAAATGATGTTGCTTCTAAATGGATGTCCCTGGAAGGACAGGGCATTTAGGATCTGTCTTGTAAAGGAAAAACACAGCTGGAGGGCAGGAAATCTTATTCAGTTGGTCCCTCTGTATTTTCCAGTCAGCCTACTTGGCTTAAATGGAAATGACAATAGTGCTTTTTCAAAAGATGATTGTAAAATTAAATGAAACTATAGGTAGAATACTCATAATCTGTACTTAATAAATATGAACCACATTAATCTATCATTATGAGTAGCATGCCACACAAAATCTTTTAGGTTACAAATGACTGAGAGCTGTAGAGATTCAGCTCAACTGAGAACACTGGTGTATATATTGTCAATTTATTGTCAACCTTCAATTTATAGTGCAAGAATTGACCAGAATGGTATTCTTTTAAATGGGTTCATTATTTAAGGTTATGAGTTCTAATCACATAGTGTTTGTTGGGTTATACCTTATTTTACCTAAAACAAAGTTTATTCATAGTTTCTTTGTATCTGTTTGTTTACAACTTGGTTTCACCCAAAACAAAGATTATCTTATATGTAAACCTGGTCAGGAAAAGCGCAGGATAGTTGCCCCACCTTGGGGTGATCTCTCTACTCAGTAAAAGCAGTATTTCTGACAGGCAGCTGGCTCTCCATACTAGGTAGAAGACTGCCAGATTAAATGTGTTTCACCCTCAGCCTGGTTTGGATTATTTCTTGTGTGACCCTGATTCAGACTTGTTCACTTGGGCTTGGAAATAAAGCACATGGGGTAATTTTACAAGTGTCTATATGTTTATATAGCATTCATAATAATCACTCTTACCAAACTCTGCTATATAATATAACATATGTACATATATATGAAATATTATAACTGTTTATTTTTCTGTGACTTATTGATAGCAGTTATGGCAGCCCTTACTATCCATGTAGCTGACCTTCAGGCCTCCAAGTGGAGAACTTCAGTGTGGCTCGGATAAATATTTATGTTCCTCCACCCACCACAGACACCTCCATGTACAAGCTTATCTAGCTTGAGAGGGAAGTCGAACTTGTTGGCCTAATGCTCAATTTCCCATATTGTGTCATAGTTTCTTGTGTCATAGCTATTTTTCTTGCTCTGGTTTTGTGTGTTTGTGTGTATTTCATAGACTTAATTCATGAAAGGACCGACCCTTCATTCCTTTGGTTCTCAAGAATTGCTTCCAGTGGGACCACCATCTATTAGGACACCTTCTGCCTCCTTCTTTGCATGGACAATCTTTGTCTCCCTCTTTCATCCATTCTGTACCTGGCTGAACCTGGGAAGCCCCTAAATTTTTAGCAGACATACTCTCGTTTTTAATGTCTTTGGAGAAATAGCCCACAAAAATAGTGATTGTTCCTGTCACTTCAATTCCTAGCTCTGTATAAAAAAATCAACAAATGAAAAAATATATGTATTTACCCTTGAGAAGTTTATATATTTTGCTAGTTTTTATATTTTGCAAGTTTATCTGTTTTGACAGTTTTGTGGACAGCCAATGAAATGTTAGTACCTCATGAAATGAAATAGATATAGGTGTATTATATGTTTTGATCAGAGGGAGACAGGCCATAAGATGTGTTATATAATTTAATTTATAGTATAAAAGCAGTCTTTATTTTTTCATCCTCCAGTTGCCTGACTCCATAAAATCCATGCATTAGTAATTATTATGTCATGGATATAAAATCTTTGATATATTTAAAACCATTAT
The DNA here is from genome assembly GCA_004027635.1 of Crocidura indochinensis. Lineage (NCBI taxonomy): Eukaryota > Metazoa > Chordata > Mammalia > Eulipotyphla > Soricidae > Crocidura > Crocidura indochinensis. The sequence goes on along the minus strand of PVKC010031330.1, from coordinate 1,494 downwards.
GTACATATAAATTGCAAGCTGCTATTTTGGTTATAATTATTCCAGACTTAAGACTCTTTCTCTATTCTCTCCTGAGCATTTATTATATCAGGCATAAGATAGATATATAGGATATGGAAATTACCACCTACTTTTCTGGTTTAAGAATAATTATTATCAGGTAAATTTTGTCAAGTATAAGTTAACATATTATTCTTGCATTCCAACTAGCGGTCTTTATCCGACAGGAAAATCAATGCCATTTCCTCAACAACAAATTATATCCCATTTCTGAACATTATAGCACTTTTCTTAGCATTGATAAATAAGGGGAAAATACTCATGGTCATTTAACTTAGTAGGATTTACATAAATGAACTGCCAGAAAGAACTTGACTAAAAATAATTGATTCTCTTCAACAGAAGATGAAAAATGTACCACAAAGTAAATGAAAGTCTTTTGAACAAAAGTAATTTTCTGTTCATTAAAGGAAACATAAAATATACTCTAAGGCTAAATTATCCAAATCTTTGTAAAAAGAATTACTCGCAGATTACTTACTTGCAACTGACTTGAGCCATATTTCAGATCATTTGCTAGCCTGGAACGCATAGAGATCAAGTAATCTTAAAACAAGTCATTACTGGGGCCCGGGAGATAGCATGGAGGTAAGTCGTTTGCCTTTCATGCAAAAGGTCATCGGTTGAAATCCCGGTGCCCCATATGGTCCCCCGTGCCTGCCAGGAGCAATTTCTGAGCATGGAGCCAGGAGTAACCCCTGAGCACTGCCGGGTATGACCCAAAAAACAAAAACAAAAAAAAGAGTCATTACATCTACCCTAGTAATGACTGCATCCAGAGGGATGCAGTGAAATTGCTGAATGTATAGGAGTGATTTGAAAATGACAACTCTCATGACAAGCAATGGCAGACAAGACTTGGGGAACAAATACACCTGACCTCACTGCTATTTATAGACTATTGACTGTTGTCACTCAAAAGGTAGCATCAACCAAGAGCAACTCACCTGCAACTGAAGCGTCCTCAGAGGATAAAATTTTATTACCTTTGAACTCACCTCACATTTATTTTCTTCATGTTTGCAAACCACTGAAAGTTTCTCCTATATAAAAATGCTTTGAATTCGGGTGGGTTCTTTTCATCATCCCAAATCAAATCTTTTTCCAAATGATCAATGATCAGAGGGAGAGCAGGAAGTAAGGTGTGTGTCTGGCATGTGACTGAACTAGTTTGATTCCCAAAACCTCTTGGGAATATGTGGTCCCTCACAACACCACCAGGGGTTCTTCTTGTTTGCTGAGACAGAAGTAGATCCTGAACACTTTTGGGTGTGGCCCTCAAAGATTTTCATCATCATCATCATCATCATCATCATCATCATCATCATCATCATTACAGAGAATAAGTTGTAACTAAGTTTCTTTAAAATTTTACCTGCTTATATGAGATGACATGAGAGCATTTATTTAGGAGTTCTTTTTTTTTTTTTTTTT
>PVKC010031329.1:0-14560 GCA_004027635.1 Crocidura indochinensis | reverse complement strand
ATTCTACTTAATGTTCATGTGACTGTATAGTCTTTGTACCCTTCATTATTTCCTCCTCCTCTGTCTATTGCAGACATGGGTATCTATACAATGTATTTTGTGTGGTGTCATTATTTCATATTCATCAATTCATATACCTGTTTTCCTTTGGGAAGGAATTCGTCCCCACTAGAGATGCTGAAACACAAGACGCCTGCAGCAAAGGACCACATAGTGCCAAAAATTGAACATAGGTTGGCCATATGCTAGCTCATTGAGTACTACAATCCCCACAATTACCAATCAGTCCTAAATTTCAATGCTGTGAGGTAATTCTGATCACAAATAAACTTGATATTAGGGAATAAAGTGGTACCTGGGATGAAATTGCAATTAAACCTATGTTTGTTCAGTGTTGTGTTGGTTACATTTTTGAAACAGATAATTTGTGATCCAAATTATTGTACTAACATTAGTATTAAATTAATTTTGTTTTTAAATTATTCATAAAATTCTAAAAAAGAAATTGAAGTCGTAAATTTACAATAAAATAAATGCATTGTTATTATTATTAACAGTAGCCTTTTTAAATTAAGGACATATCTAAATGGACAGCTTTATTGAATGAAAAGTAGAAAACATAAATGAAAGACTCTAGCATTAAAATAACAGACTCCTTTAAAGGTATATTAGAGGACTTGATGTGATTAATATAATATTAGCTGAAATGTTCAGGCTTTTGTTTCTCATCTTTCTTTTCCATAGGAGAAACAGATGAGAATCCTGAAATGTTGCAGATACAGTTGATGAGAGCTTCAAGCTGTCAGCGTCTCTATCCTGACATAAGCAGTTCTATTGTCTGTTTTATTACTCAGGTTAAAGCACCTGAAGAAAATTTTGTGAGTAAATACATTAGATTTCTTAATCTATGTTAAAAATTTTAATTTTTTTTGTATTTTTCTGGCCACTAAGATGTTTGATTTTTTTTCTATTTAACTAAACTCCTAAAATCCTTCTTTTATTTATTTATTTATTTTGGTTTTTGGGTCACACCCAGCATTTCTCAAGGTTTAATCTTTGCTCAGAAATTGCTCCTGGCAGGTTCGGGGGACCATATGGGATTTGAGATTTAAACCACCAAACTTCTGAATGCAAGGCAGCACCTTAACTTCATTCTATCTTTCCAGTCCCATTCTGAATCCTTCTAATATGATATTAGTCTGAACACTCCAGTCTCTTATGGAAGTTGTTTGAAGCATTGTCTTCCACCTTTGACTTTGAAACTGTTTACGCCACCTAATTAAATATATTTCACACAAGCAACAAAATATTGGATTCAATTTTCTGATACATTTTTCCACTCAACATCTTTTAATTGTTGAATTTACTGCATGGCATATATCTTGCCTTACTTTTAAAGTATCATTTCGATTTTTTAAAAAGTTCATTTTGAGTTTGTAAAAATCCTGAGCTTTTGCCTATCTGTGAAGCTGTGCTTCCTTCGTTCAAATCTGAATTAAAATCTGTTGGATACAGGTTTTTTTTTTGTGAGTATTCAGTAAATTGACATTGTTCATATCTTCCTTTTTTTTTCTTTTTTGCCATTTTGATTACTATGTGCCTGGGTGTTTTCCTATTTGAGTCTATTTTGAGTCAACTTCTCAGGTATAAACTCCTCCATCTTTATCTATTTTTACCCTTTCCCTTTGTCCTAACTTATCATTTGTTTATCATTCTTTGTTTTTTCTTGTTTTGGGACCACCCCTCAGTGACGCTCAGGGGTTAATGCTGGCTATGTGCCCAGAAATCACTCCAGGGGGCCAGAGCGGTGGCGCTAGAGATAAGGGGTCTTTCTTGAAATCACTAGCCTAGGACGGATTGCAATTCGATCTCCCTGTGACCTATGTGGTCTTCCCAAGTCAGGAGCGATTTCTGAGCTCATAGCCAGGTGTAACACCTGAGCGTCACCGGGTGTGGCCCCAAAAGAAAAAAAAAAAAAAAACGAAAAATGTAATCACGTATGGCTTGGGGAACCATATGGGATGCCAGGGTCGAACCGAGGTCTGTCCTGAATTACCTTCATTCAAGGATCACCCTTCCATTGCGCTAATGCTCCGGCCCCTTGTTGATCATTCTTATTTTTGTTCATTACGTCCTCCATTTTCATCCTTCTTTATTTTATATTTTGACCTCCTTTTCAATACTGAATTGTATTTTTGTCTATAATGTCACATCTCTGATTCTCTCTAAGATTACCCTCGCTAATTTTCCCTTAGTTTCTTAAATACAATTTTTTATGGAAATCCTTGTCCTTTGAAAAAGTTTTCCTGAGTTAGTTAAATTTCTCATCTAGTCATTGCTTAAAGTTTGTGTTTTCCTAATTTATTTTCCAGTGCAATAATTTTTGTAGTAACAGTTTCCTCACACGGGTTCAAATATTTTAATGAGCTTGAGAACTTACCTACATTACTGTTCCTCTTTATGGTTATAGCTATGTCCCTAAATGTCCTAGCTGTATTTTGAATGTGAAGTATAGAGGTATAGATCCCCAATTATTTGGTAGTTAACTATCTGATCTACTAGACTATCCATGAATTACTAAATATACCTCTGTTGTTCAGGTTATTATCTTCAAGATGCAGTGTTGTTTGCTCCAATTTTTTTCAACTTATTACTTGGTGGCATGAGCAGATTTACTGCTATACTTTCTGAAAAATAGTAAAGCCATATGCAATTGACCCTAGTATAAATAATCTATATAAGGATGCATTAGTATTCATGTAATTTGGTGATTTAGAGTATAGATGACAAAAGATATGGCCAATATATGAGAGCAGAATATTACTGTGTAAGAAAATGATAATGCCTATAGATTTACAGCATGTGACTACACATGCTAAATCATATGCAACGTATTTTAAAGAGTCATTCATTTCATATTTATTTAATTTTCCAATATTTCACTAATACATCCTTCACTATTTTGATTTGAGGTTTAAAATGTACATTTTGAGAATGTATGTGGTTTGGGAAAGTCAAGTTATTTTTTTAATTTGCTTCTTTATAGTTGAATCTAGAGTATCACCCTCAGTAAAGTGATTGAAGTGATAAAGAAAAACAGAATGATCTCTCCTAGACATGATATATAAAGAATATAGCAGTCAACTAACATACGCCCAAAATTAACTGAGAGTTTGTCTTCTGTAGGAAGTTTATTATGGGGAAGGAGTTAAGGTTTAAAATAAGGGTATATTGGGATAGCACTGGAGGAAAATTCATTCTTTTAAATAGTGCAAAATTTGTGTTATGCATGAAACAGAATTACTAACCATATTGTAAATCATAGAAATCAGCTCCTTGGAAGAAAAAGTATTTATTAATAAATAGTCTTTGCTATTTTTCTTTCTGACATTTTCAATAATTCTTATTCCTGTACATAATACCTTTCTCCCAGTATGTACTATGCATAATATTATATCTCTTTTCCCAGTAAATCATTTATGGCAGTATAATCATTTTGACTTTCTATTATTATGAGAATGCACTTAAAATTAAAATGCATTTCTTATTTTCTATTTGACATTACACTTCCTCCAAATAGTTTTTATCGCTGTCCACTTATAAAATCCTTAGAAACATAATGTGACTTGAATCTGTTTTTTTTTCTTTTTTTATATAGATTCCAGTGAGTCCAGGAAGTGCTGTGATGTGCAGACCAGTGATTGGCACTGGAAGTTGGAAACAGATAGGCCTGACCAGTGTGAAGGCCTTAGCTACTATCCTAAGCCCACACTTCTCCTGGATATTGTCAGTTTCAAAAAAAGCAGGTCATCCCTTAAACCAAGCAGTCATGCCTTGGGTGGGGAGTCCTAATTCATCTAATTTTCTTAAACAGCCAGTTGCAATGTCACTTTTTACACTAATAATTTTTATAGACCTGACCCTTCTGTGATACAAAAATATGGCAAATAATCTTTGTACACTGTGAAATAAAAACTACAGAACAAAAATATTGTTGTAATCGCACTAAACATATGCAATTATTCTAAAGAGTCATTAATTTCATATTTTTTAATTTTCCAACACCTCACTAATATATACTTGATTATTTTGATTTGAGATTAAAAATGTACATTTTGAGGATGTGTATGATTTGGGGAAGCAATTTCACACAATGACGGAACACATCCTATCATCTGAGTCCCTTAGATTTATAGTTAGCACAGCCTATCTGCACAAAGAAGAATATTATTGATGACCAGAGCCTAACAACAAAGGCATAATACCAGTGTCCTCAAAACTGTCAGATGCTACTGCAATAAAATACAAGTATAAAACTTAAATTATTAACATAAAAATGAGTTGAGATTTTTGGCATTGGGACTAGAGCAGTGGCACAAGTGGTGGGGCGCTTGCCTTGCATGTGGCTAACCTAGGATGGACTGTGGTTCAATCCCCCAGAGTCCCATATAGTTCCCCAAGCCGACAATGATTTCTGAGTTCACAGCCAGGAGTAACCCTGATTACCACTGGGTGTGGCCAAAAAACAAACAAACAAAAAAAGAATTTTGGCAGTTAGATGGCTGAGTGATTTTGCCTTGTTTGCAGCAAACCTGGACCATCCCAGTCATCCCACATAATCCCCCAAGCTTGACAGGAGAATTTCTGAGTTCATAGCCAGAGATAAATCCTGACCAGCGCTAGGTGTGGTCAGAAAACAAACAAAAAATAGACAGCTGGTGAACTTTCATGAAAAATAGCATAATTCCCATGAAATTCAAAAATGTTCAACTGGGGCCGGAGAGAGCATGGATGTAAAGATGTTTGCCTTGCCTGAAGAAGGATGGTGGATCAAATACCAGCACCCCATGTGGTCCCCAAGCCTACTAGGAGCGATTTCTGAGCGTAGAGCCAGAAGTATCCCCTGAACGCTGCCAGGTGTTACACAAAAACAAAAAAATTTAACTTTCATTATATCCCCTTTATTATTTACGTCTAATCTCTATAGCTATTCATTTCTCTACTGAACAAGATATAATCATATAATCCTTTGTATAATTTATTTATTTATATAATTTAAGATTATACTAATGAAAAACTGCAAGTGATATTTTTATTTAACACAATAAAATATCTAAAGGACATATGTATATTGAATTAACATAGTCAATGAATGTTTATCTTTTTTTTAGGATAACATAGTTTAACAGAAAATTACCATAAGTACTGTCATCAAGAAAACTAAAAATAAAATGAAATGTCACAATAAAGCCAATCAAGAAAGGGGTGGAAGCAATGGCATACTGGGTAGGAAGTTTACCTTGCATGCAGTCAGCCTGCATTCATTCCCCAGCATCCCAACAGGTTCCTATGCCTACTTGGAGTAATTTCTGAGTGCTATTGAGTGTGCCACTCAAACTCTAATCAATATATAGTTTAAAATCAATATACAGCACAGTGTGGGGAGCCATTAACTACTTCTTACCACAAAAATGAAATAATAGTTTTTTGAAATTTATTTATTTATGTATTTGGCTTTGGGGGGGCCACACCTGGTTACACTCAGCGGTTTCTCTTGTCTATGATCTCAGAAATAGCTCCTAGCTTGTGGGACCATATGGGATGTGGAGGGGTGTTGGGGAGGGATCAAACCGCGGTTCATCCTACGTTAGCAAGACAGATGCCTGCTGCTTGTGCCACTGCACTGGCCCCAGTATTTTTAATTTGTATAGAGACCATTGTGAATTACAAGTTTTTCTCAATTGTATGTATATATCGACATTACATTAGGCGCATTTCCTTCACCTATGTTAAAATCACTGCATTAAGTTCCACCATACATCCCATAACTCCAACCTTGCCCCTCAGGACTACTAGTGTAACAGGTCCATTTTGTGTTTAGATTTGTGATCTTGATCTATTGTAATTAGATCTATTGTAATAGATCTTAATCTATTTTAATTGATCTTGTTCTATTGTAATTGACTTTGAATTTGGTACTCAGATCTAACAGTTATTTCTCTACTCAATGGTCCTGAGACTCTGGGCTCCTGGGTCTTGTTCACTGTTTTTTTTCAGTTTTTGGGTCACACCTGGAAGCGTTCAGGAATTACTCCTGGCTTTATGCTCTGAAATTGCCCCTGGCAGGCACAGGAGACCATATGGGATCTCTGGATTTGAACCACCATCCTTCTGCATAAAAGGCTAACTCCTTCTCTCCATGCTATATCTCTGGCCCCATGTCCACTTTTTAATTAGCTCTTCTCAATATGTAGGAAGACATAGATATATGAGAACTATGAGGCAAAACAAAATGATTCAAGTTCTAAGGTTCTATGAAAATGGTGGGAACTCCTATCTAGAAGATATAAATTAATTAGAAGGAAGAAACCAAAAAACGGAACAGAAAGGGGGGGGCATATGTCACATGTATTGTTTTGCATAGGTGCAGTAACATTGCATTAGAAAGAAACATATTAGAAAGAAAATTTCCATTTCCTAAGAGATACAAGGTGTATCTACCCATTAAGCATATTGTCATAGACTGACTCAGGCTCCAGGCATTTTGGTTATCCAGACCTAAGATCTGTCTTTATGGTTCCAGAAATAGTAATACTTAGGTGCAGTAGTTATAAGCAGTCTTCTGTTATGAGGGGTTTTGGTTTTAGCACAGGTCCTAGGATGAAATATCTTCTAATTTAATCTCTCCATTAAGTGGTGAGGTAGGAAAACCTGTGGGGGTCTCTCCCGACCTCCCGTCCTGCAGGATAAGTTCTGGAGACCACCACAATAAGTTATTTCACAGTTCACAGAGTGGACACCAACCTGGAATGAGAAAAGGGACTGGGAAAAATGAGGCTTAGGTCGAGGACTCCGATCGAAAGCCCCAGTTTTTATTGAGAGAAGATGGCCTTATATACAAAATTCAAGCAAAGAGAGACAGAGAAAGAGAGGCATGCAGAGAATATTCTGTAACTTCTTACAAGAATATCTTATATTTTCAAGATTAACAATTTGAAACATCATAATGCTGGTATCCGTAAATTATGAGGCCTAGACTGTCTTATAGAACAATACAGCACAGGATCTAATCACACTGTATGGTCATCAGTCTTAATGCCCATGGGGATCTTCTGCCAGCCCCTATTTCTCTGGGAACATTGGTGTCACATGGGTGTCTCCTCTATCTCTATAATGGTACATTTCTTTTAGGCCCAGGGACAAATGAACACATTTTGCAATTTGCTTAGTTTGCAATCCATGTGGATTGTCACGTAGCTGACTTTGGCTCAGGCTGGTAGAGACTCCATTTTGAGTTTAGAAAGAGGACTTTTATATTTATCTTCCATGGTCTCCAACATAAACCTGCCCTTAAGTCAAGTTATTACTGTTTCCTCATTGTCATGGTATCATATGAACCTATGCTGGAGTAGGAAGTTGCTAGTGCAGCTTCAGGCCTCCTATAAGGGAAGTTTGATTTTTGCTGCTGGAGCTGAAATCTGTGCTGGTCCCAATGTTGGGATCCAAGGTTTGGGGTTGAATGGTCAATATCTGATCAATTGAGGCCCAATCAAATCCTCACAACAAATGGTTAGGGTAGAAATTGCCCTTCGCAATCTTCAAGGAGGAAACTACAATTTCCAAACATGTGGAAGCAGAGATCAACAGATGGGAATACATTAAACTGAGAAGTTTCTGCACCTCAAAAGAAATAGTGCCCAGGATACAAGAGTCACCCACCGAGTGGGAGACTATTCACCCAACACCCATCAGACAAGGGGCTAATATCCAAAATATACAGGACACTGAAAGAACTTTACAAAACAAAAACATCTAATTCCATTAAAAAAATGGGGAGAAGAAATGAACAGACACTTTGATAAAAAAGAAATGCAAATGGCCAAAAGGCACATGAAAAAATGCTCCTCATCATTAATCATCAGGGAGATGCAAATCAAAACAAAGATGAGATATCACTTCACACCACAGAGATTGGCGCACATCACAAAGAATGGGAAAAATCAATACTGGCCGGGATGTGGAGAGAAAGGAACTCTTATCCACTGCTGGTGGGAATACCATCTAGTTCAACCTCTATGGGAAGCAATATGGAGATTTCTCCAAAATCTGGAAGTTGAGCTCCCATTTGACCCAGCTATTCCACTCCTAGGGATATATCCTAAGAACACAAGAATACAATACAAAAATCCCTTCCTCACACCTATATTTATTGCAGCTCTATTCACAATAGCTAGGCTCTGGAAACAACCAAGATGTCCTTCAACAGACGAATGGCTAAAGAACTGTGGTACATATACACAATGGAATATTATGCAGCCATCAGGAAAGATGAAGTCATGGAATTTTCCTATACATGGATGTACATGGAATCTACCATGCTGAGTGAAATAAGTCAGAGGGAGAGAGAGAAAGACGCAGAATAGTCTCACTCATCTATGGGTTCTGAGAAAAATAAAAGTTATTTTTGCACTGATCTTCAGAGACAATGGGAGGAGGGCTGGAATTTCCAGCTCACTTCGTGAAGATCACCACAAAGAGTGATGAGTACAGTTATAGAAAAAACTACACAGAGAACTACCCTAATCATGTGAAGGAATGAGGGAACTGGATATCCTGTCTGGAGTACAAGTAGGATTGTGTTGGGAGGGAGGGAGATTTGGGACATTGGTGATGGGAATGTTGCACTGGTGAAGGGGGTGTTCCAAAGAATAAAAAATATAAAAATGGAAAATGGACGCTAAAAAAAAGAAATTGCCCTTCGTGAGGCCTCCAAAAAAAGTGCCCTTCATTGTAAAATTTATGGGTTATTATTCCTGTTAAATAAGAACATTTTTTCTGTATGTAAAATATTCCCATTTTAGGGTTTCTGTGCAATAAGGAACAATGCCACATAATGGCCCTTGTGCATTTGAGGGTAAAAATAATAAGATAAACAATCTTTATAACTTGCTTTTAACCTGTTTATATCCCAACCTAGACATTTCATCTAGAATTTTCAACTAATAAATCAAAAAATATAGATGAGGGAAGCTACCTCTACATATGGAATAGACACAAAAACTTTTGAATATTAAGTAAATGCTTCAACAGAAAAATAGAAAGGACAAAGAGATATCTCCTTTAAATCTTTTGAGATGAGATAGTCTTGGTGGGGTAAAATCTAGAGTAAAGTTTCATTCTGCATTGTGGTCTTTTGGAGTCTGAAAAATGTTTGTAGATGATGGATCAGTGTCCTCAACTGAGGGATTTTCGGAAGATGAATTCTGTAGCAAGCAACAATTCACAATGGGAGGAAGTAGGAAACAAGAAGCCCGCATAATGTCTCTGGAAGTGGTGGCTGCAGCTTCTTTCCAGGTGAGACATTGCATGCTGGAAGGATGTTTTTTCACTTTGGTAGTCAGCTGAGGCTTGCTGTAGTAGGAGGGAGGTTCCAGTTCCTGAGAAGTTAAGAACTAAGGGTACAGAGGGTTAAAGATGGGGAGATAGCATATTAGGGTTGAGGAGGTGAGAGAATAGAAGAGGATTTTAAGGTGTTAGATGAGAGGGCAGGGGCAATATATGGGACACTGGAATTCGAATCAACTACCTTAGATCCTGGTTTGGCAGCTTGCAAGGCAAACGCCACTGAGCTATTTCTCTGGGCCCGAGTTTCAATAAGTTTTTATTCTGCATGCAAGTATCCACATAGGTTGGGAGGATACAAATAACACAACTAATAAAACAAAAACTTTAGAACGATATTAAATTCCATAAAATTTGCCTTACAATGTTGAGAAAATTAGATCCTGACAATGACTGAAAAAGTCACAAACACTAATGTGAACCTTGGCCTTTGCATTTCCTTGCATAGTTTGAGTAAGTGAGGTTTGTACGTTGTTTTTAATTTTAGGCACAATTCGGGTTCTCATTGATAAAAAAATTTCTGAATTTACTTTGATAAGATTTGTCCTGATGAGCAGGACTCAGTTATTTGTGGGTGTAGAGTGGACATTGCCTGAAAAGGAATGGGTGAGAGAGAAGGAAGCCAAGACAACTGCTTCTCTCTCTTTTTTATTAATTACTTTAAACACCGTGGCTATAAGATTGTTCATAATACATTTGTTGTTTTTCCACAGTTAAAGTCATACAATATACAATACCTTTACCAGTGCACATTTACCACCATTTATGTCTCCAATTTCCCACCATCCTCCTTTATGCCTTCTCCCCTGCCTGTCTCTAGGACATACATCTTTTCTTTTCTCACCTTCCTCCATTCCCTTACTCTCTCCTCGCTCTTCTTCCACCCTCTCCCACCATCCAGAATGGCTGGACTAACTTTTATGAGGAAAACACTTCCTAGACTTCAACCTTATCATGACAGAACAGAAATAGAGTACCTTCCCTCTGGACTTCAGAAGACCCATCTAAAAAACAGGAATGGAAAATAACTGGGGAAGCAGGAGACAGGATGTTTGCTGTTTTTCCTTGAGAAATCTTTTATTAAGATTAGTATGCACAATTTTATATCACTAAATTGAATCATCCAGAGTAAATAAACAAACAATTTTAGAATCTCACAGACATTCTACACTTAATGGATGGATCAAATAGCAAAAAACATCAACAGACATTTAAGAATGGAAATTGAAACTAAACAAAAACAAAAGTGCAGTTACAGATGATTTTACAAGTGGTTTCTTAAAGGTTTAGAGTCAAAGGAGCACTGTAAAACAGTGTTAGAGTGGCAGTTATTGTTTGCACAGGCCCATCAAAGTATGGGGGGCATGGAAGGGAAAACATTGGCTTAAATACAAGGAGACCTTAACCCTGAAGTTTCCTGACGTAAGTCCAATTCTAGACACCAGGCAAACTAGTTTGTCCAATCCAGGTCATTGTCTGTAGTGCCAATGTAGTTTTATTTTTCACACAGTCTCTGTTGTTGGTATCATGCTTATGTATTGAAGATCCTGGAATCTGTGTATCCTACATTGAAGTCAGAATGGTACGTAGCGGCATCTAAGTTCAACTCACAATTAAAGAGCAATGCAGAAAGCCCAGTCCAGTACGCAGGTCATTGTTGTTGTTTAAATCTTCTCAGTGTTAAGTAAAAGACTCTTTTAAGTAAATCGATGTGAGAGCAACCATAGGGTCTTCCCTGGTAGAGAATTCCTTGCAGGTGATATCTTAGACAATTTTGGATGTTTCATAGATGGTTTCCCTGGTTCTGGGGTGAATGAAGAATGCCCAAACCTCTGAGGCTCATGACAGGCCATCATGTCAATGTTTAGGGTGTAAGTTTCCAGTGCACCACAAGATCTGTGTGTTCCTATCTCTATTAGATAAGAACTTATTTGTATGTATAGTAGTTTTCATTTTAATGTGCCCATGCAAACAAGGAATAATGCCACCTGGCATTATCAGTGAATAAAGGGGCCGCAAGAACAAGTCAAACAATCCTCGTGACCTGGTCCAAACATAAGCATTAAACTGAAAGACTCCCTCACCAAAATTTCTTATTGAACAGTTCACAAAGAAAAACTATAATAAAATGGTGGGAAAAAAGAATTTAACTTAAGATATTGAACACAATTGTCACCGTTTAAGGGGATATTCAATAATAGTTACAGCGGTTGAGGGAATGTATTTACAATAATAAAATATGGTACCCCCACCAGAACTGTTTTCTTCCCAGCCTGAGCGTCCATCCTCCAATTTTTATTTTAAATATATATGGCTAGCACCCCCGCGCAGTTTTTGAAATGGAGACCAATGAGAAAAAATACCAGAGAATGTCATGACATAATGTCCCGACATACACCACTGGCTGCATCAGCGCGCCATCCACCCTGTGTGTCCTCACACCCTTAGTGTTGGGAGAGAAATGGGAAAAGTCTGAGGACCACAATAGATTTAACCTTGGCCAGCAACCGAGTAGGGGAGAAATAAGCACCAGAAGCCAGTTAACTACTGGCCCCTCCCTCTACCCCGCCCCCCCTAGAGTAGAGTGTGTGGGAAGTCTGGGGACCCCAAATAGAGCCCACCTGGAACCCACAAAAGGACACCTGAGGTGATACTCAGGCCAGGCCTAGATTCCAGGGAGGAAATAAGGGAATGGCTGGGGCATGCCAAGCCTCCCATCACTCCAAAAGCTAAAAAGTAAGCCTCCGTAATGATGTGTCTGCTAGCCCCATACCTGGGATGAGCTGGCCTCCAGAATCAAGGCACTGAAAGCCAGCTATCTGCCCTGGAACTCCCTCTGCTCCTCCCCCCTAGAGTAAGGGGGGAAGCCTGGGGACACCTAATAGAGCCCACCTGGAACCCACAGCAGGCCACCCGAGACAGCACTCAGGCCTAGATTCCAGGTGAGAAATAGGGGAATACTGAGGGTCTGCCAAGTCTAGCAGCACCCCCTACACTAGGGAGAAAGCCTCTGGAATAGGGTGTCCCATAATTCCATACCTGGGAAGAGCTGGCCTCTGGAATCAAGGCGCCTTAAGTCAACTATCTGCCCATCCCTCCCTTGGCTCGTCCCCCCTAATATAGGGATGGGGAGCCTAGGGACACCTACTAGAGCCCCCGTGTAACCCACAGCAGGCCACCAGAGTTGGCATTCAGCCAGGCCTAGATTCCAGAGGTGAAATAGGGAAATGGCGGGGGGGCCTGCCAAGCCTCCCAGCACTAAGAAGCAAGGAAACACGCCTCTGAAATTGTGTGTCCCGTAACCCCATACCTGGGAAAATCTGGCCTCTAGGATCAATGCGCCAGAATCGAGCTATATTCATGACCCGGCACTCTGCTCCTCCTCCTAGAGTAGAGAGTGGGGGAAGCCACCGGAGGTGGCAATCAGGCCAGGCCTAGAGTCCAGCGGAGAAATAGGGGATCAGGTGGGTGCCTGCCAAGCCTCCCAGCAACCCCCAAGCTAGGGAGTAAGCCTCCAGAATGGGGTGTCAACTAATACAATACCTGAGAAGAGTGGTCTCCAGGATCAAGGCGCCAGAAGTGAGCTATCTGCTCAGCCCCTCCGTCTGCTCCTCCCTCCTAGAGTATAAAAATGAGGAAAAGCCTGGGGATCCCTAATAAAGCCCGCCTGGAATTAGTATGCCAACTGAGGTGGCACTCAGGCCAGGCAGAGATATCAGGAGAGAAATAGGGACATGGCTGGGGCCACCAAGCTTCCCAGCAGCCCCCAATTTTGGGAAAAGCCAATGGGTTAGGGTTGTTCCCTAACCCCATACCTGGGAAGAGCTGGTCTCTAAAATCACGGTGCCAGAAGCCAGCTATCTGCCCGGTCCCTTTCTCTGCTCCTCCCCCCCCCCAGAGTAGGGAGGGGGAATGGCTGGGGACCCCTAATAGAGCCCAACTGCCCTCTTTCTTCTTCTCCCCCTAGAGTAGGGAGGGGGATGACTGGGACCCCTAATAAAGCCCAACCGCAACTCCCAGCAGGACACTCGATGTGGCACTAGGCCTGGCCTAGTGTCCAGGGGAAAAATAGGGGAACAGCTGGGATCCTACCAAGCCTCACAGTACTCCAAGCTAAAAAGTAAGTCTTCATAATAAGGTGTTCCCTATTCCATACCTGGGATGTGCTGTCCTCCAGGAATATGGTGCCAGAAGCCAGAAACCTGCATGGCCACTCACTCTGCTACTTCCATCTTGGAGTTGGGAGGGTGGGAATCCTGTGGATCCCTAAGAGAGCCCAATTAGAACCCACTGCAGGCCACTGAGGTACAGGGGTAAAATAGAGAAATGACTGTGAGCCTGCTAAGCCTCTGAGCACCCATTAAACTAGGAAGTAAGCCTCCAGAATGGGGTGTCCCCTAACCGCATAACTGGGAATAGTTGGCCTCCAGGATCAAGGTGCTGGAAGCCAGCTATCTGCTTGGACCCTCACTCTGCTCCTCCCCCCTAGAGTATGGAGGGAGAGAAGCCTTCAACTCCTAATAGGGCCCACACAGAACCCATAGCAAGACACCCGATGTGGCTAATGTCTGTAACTATTAATATTAGCTACGTGGGTTTCATAACCTGACACGGGAGAGAGTTGGATCACGAGGAAACTGATAATGGAATAATAATGTAGAAAAGAAGTGACCACAAGCCGTGCATGTGGGATCCACGTGTGAGATAGAGCGAGGACAGATTTTATTAAATTCAGCTCAGCCTTACAAAGTAAACTCTAGAATGCAAGGTGAGGCATAGCCAGGAAGAAAAGAAAAGGGGTTGAATCACTGAGATTAAGGCTAGAATTAGCATATGAAGTGACAGGTAGAGAAACCAGAGTTGAGGAAGGACAATGGATGGCTAGCTGAAAATTTTGCATCTTAAAAAGACCAGGTGCTGAGGATGAAAAGGAAATTCTGTTTTGGGGTTCGTCTAGTTTCGGGTAGAAACAAAAGGAGTGAAACCCAGGTAATATTCAGGAAGTGAGGAGATGTTTTGTGTTTTGGGAAACATAGAAACTAGCTATACATATTGAGCTTTGAGGAAAAAATAAAACGTCCTTTGGCGCCAAGATCAAGTCAGAGAGACTGCTCTGTGGGGGTGCATCGGTTTGGTACTGTCTTCCTTTGACTGAAGG
>PVKC010031328.1:0-14578 GCA_004027635.1 Crocidura indochinensis | reverse complement strand
ATTATATAAAAGAACTTTCAACTTTAAAAGGACTTTCCCCAAAGAAGTGGGTCGTTAATCAACTCTTACCTTTGTTTATTTGTTGGATAAAGAGCGTTGAAGACATTGCTGATCATCCTCCCTCCCAACATTAGAGGTTCCCAAAATAGGACCCTCATTTCCTTCTCTGCCTTCTGCCTTCTCTCCATAGGTGGCAGTTTGCAGTAGATGTGCAGACGGTGTCCCCGAGAGGACTTGTGTTTTCCGCAAACACTAGAGACTCCCACGTGGCTCTCTATCTTTCAAAAGGACGGCTGGTCTTCATGAGGGGCACAGAAGGGAAAAAGATGAGACTCAAAAGCAAAGAGAAATGCAGCGATGGAAAGTGGCATACGGTAAAAGTGGAGAAGGTTGGGGGAGGGAGGTAATGCGCAGGCATCTTACCTCCAGTGCCACCGCCCGGCCCCCTCAAAGTTGTCTTTAGTCAGAGATAATTAAAAAAGAAACAGTGTGGGGGCCGGGCGGTGGCGCTGGAGGTAAGGTGCCTGCCTTGCCTGCGCTAACCTAGGACGAAATGCAGTTCGATCCCCCGGTTCCCCATATGGTCCCCCGTGCCTGCCAGAAGCGACTTCTGAGCAAATAGCCAGGAGTAACCCCTGAGCGTCACCGGGTGTGGCCCAAAAAACAAAAACAACAACAACAAAAAGAAACAATGAAAAATTAAGTAGAGTAGCCGGGTAAATATCAATTCCTTGGCTTCAAGAGCCTTTGGGGAAGATGGATAGAGGGCAGAACCAAGGGGCTGGTAATCTATGGTGTGTAAGTGAAAGAGGAACTAAAATAGAGGTCTCTGTTTTGTGCTGCAATAGTGGGGCTTTTACTAAAACTTAAAATAAGCGGAGCAGTTGGGTCATAGAAGAGCTCTAACTGGGATTCAGTCGGAGTTGTTTTGAAAATGCTGACTACATTGCCCATCAGAATTTCAGGCCCATTTTTCTCTGATATTAGAGAACAAAACTCATACCTCTATGTATAATTTGAGATTGAACTGGCTATGAGATAGCAGATAACACTAGAGCCCAGGATATTAAGATTTATTTTGCTTATTTGCTAGTTTTTGGTTTGGAGGTCACACTTGATAGTGCCCAGGGCTTACTCGTAGGTGGTGCTTGGGGTACTAGGGATTGAATCTGCATCTGCCTCTTGCAAAGTTAATGCCTATGTGTCACACTGTCTTTCTGACCCCAAGGAATATCATTAGCAAAAAATAATTTTACTGAACTCACTCCCTTTATTAGAAGTAGTTGCCCTTTCTCTGGGAGTCACCAATCCAGGGAATATGTGATTCCCTCTGCTCCCTTAGCTCAACACACATGATCCTTCACTCTTTGTTGCACGGTGCTGATGCATATTAATTTTTCCTGTCCTAATTCTTCAAGAGAGCTGTTTATCTTTTGTTTACACTTGAAGATCAACTATATCTATTAATAATTTAGTTGTGCAGCCTTTTATCAGCTCACTTTTTAAGCTCTCTCTGTTCAATGCCTAACACAATTCCATAAAATGGTGGTTATGATGAAAATTCTAGGGAGAAGAAACTGTTTCATTACTTTTGTAAGCTACTTGAAGGAACAGAAAGACATTGGGTTTCACTGTCCTGAGACTACAAATAAAACAGAGCACTGAAGGGAAGAAAATGATGAACTTCTTTCCTTTCAAGGTGGTGTTTGGCCAAGATGGAGAAAGGGGGCAGTTGGTTGTGGATGGTTTGAAGAGCCGAGAGGGAACTTTGCCTGGAAATTCCACTGTCAGGCTTAGCTCGACAATCTACCTGGGATCACCTCCATCAGGGAATCTAAAGGTAAGTGATTGTGTTTTTCAGTTGCAGATTAACAGCTATTTACCTTATAATATAATATATAATATTTTCAATAATCTCTCAAAATATTTCTCTTACAAGAAGGTAAAAACATAGATTTGGGATCAGAGGCAGAGAGTTTTGATAAACATTTCCAAACTTCAACAATTGCACAACAATCTTCACCCTTTTAGTTATACCTGGATATTTACTTAATAGTTTGCTCTCTCAATCACTTACCTTTTCATTGAAATTTGTTCTGTAAAGATCTTTGCTCCTTTTTATAAACGGTAATACAATATCCTTTACTATAAAGAGTAAAAACCCATACAAATGTGTATGAAAATAAAAGTGTTCATGATCCGTACTTTCCTCATTTGAAGACAAAGGAACTTGGCAAGTGGTCAAATACAATGTTTCTCAACAGGGCACCAGATGGCCCTTTGTGGGCTTCCAGGATATTCCAGGGGGCCACATATGAAAATTGCATTAAGTGGGACTGATCAGATGAGACTAGAAGGTAGCAGCAGTGTGGGGAGGGAACTCACAGAAAGGAAACAAGATTGAGAAAGGGCCACAACTGGAACAGGTTGAAAAATTATATAACATGAAATTATATTGTATAATATAAGAAGTATTTATGTGTCCCCAAGCCGAAGAAGTGTGTTCTGGTTCTTTCTAAGGTCAATGGTACTACCCCCTACCCCCCATCCTTCTTGTGCCACTGTAACTCTGCCTACATACACTGCACAGGCTCACCAGCATGGTGTTTGCTGTCAGTAGAGGAGGAAAATCCAAGACTCAAGGCAGAGCCAGAAAAGGATATAATTAGAACAGGTCATTGCTGGCACAAGTGCTTCCTGGATACATGGTGCCTGGGCACATGTTGTCCACTTGAGATCTCCTGTACCTTCTTACTTCCCTACTTTACTGCTAGATTATGTATTGGTACACTCTCTTTACTTTTAGAGAAGCCCACACTGCTCTCTCTATTTCTCTCTCTCTTGCTCTTTCTCCCCCCTTTTCTTCTTTCCTCCCCTCCCCTTTCCGTCCTCTCATCCTTCTCTCTCTCTCTCTCTCTCTCTCTCTCTCTCTCTCTCTCTCTCTCTCTCTCTCTGGCTTGTTTCTCCCTTTTTCCTCCTCTTCATTTCCTTCCTTGGAATTTCTAAATAAAATCTATTTTTACTTAACAAAAAGAAGTCGTTGTCACTAACCTGGATCAGCTATGCAAACTGACACAGACTTGACCAGAGAGGACACTCTGGGGGACAGAGTCTGGCTCACTAGAATTTTGTACTGAGGATTGAACCAAAGCCCCAGAGCATTATTTTGCATTCACATAAAATAAAATTCTTTAGCTATAGAAATATATTTAATATACCAATACTAATTCATTTTATGTAATAACTAATATAATGCATTATATTACTATGTCATAAATGGTATGTGGCATTATATATATAAAACATGCAACAATAATTACTCATGATTTTGACTTGAATAATTGCAACATCCTTAATGTCAATGTTACTTTTCCTGCAACTCTGTATTTATCTCCCTGTCACAGAAAATCATTAACTGGTAGCCAGTCAAGGGCACAATTAGATCGGGTTACTTTTTTGTTTCAATGCCAATCCCCCAGTAGTTTCTGGGGACCACCAGAACTGTACCAGCAGTGCTCAGCAGAACCATGTGGTGTCAAGCATTGCACTCAGATTTTTCAAATGCAAAGCATTGCTTTAGCACTGAGAGCTTGGTTGCTGGTTCCTATATTTATCAGAGCCAGGGATATAATATTCCCTAATATATATTATATTATTTTATAATATAAAAGTCTTATATAATTTATATTATATAATACATTTATGCTTATTAATTATATTATTTTAATTATATTATATTATAGTATAGATATTATATATTAGTATATTATAATTATTTATTTATATTACATAATAATTTATATATTATAGATAATATGTCCCTAATATAATATTAGGTATTGTTAGATTATACCTGTTTTACCTAAAACAAAGATCATTCCTGGTTTCTCTGTTTGTTTACAATTTGGTTTCACACAAAACAAAAATTGTCTTGTATGTAAATCTGGGTGGGACAGGCTTAGGATAGCCTGATCAATCTGACCTGCTATTACTCTGTTTATACTTCCCCACTTGTCGAGAGGTGTCTCTGTGCTCAATAAAAACAGTTCTGGCAGGCAGCTTTCTCTTGAGATGAGATAGAAGATTGCCAGACTACAGATGTTTCATCCTAGGCCTGACCTGGATTATTTCATGCAGCAACTCTACTTTAGACTTGTTCACTAGTATTGGAAACACGATACGTGGGGTAATTTTATAAGGGAATATCCACAGCACTCATTGTAAACTTCTTTTACAATACATGGTTCCCTTTGTGGCCTTGTTTCAACCAAAGATCACATGTGTTTTTCCTCCTGAATAATTTCAGAAACCAGGTAATCTCTAGTCCAATGCCACCTGAATATCATAACCCCCTGTGGGGTTCAACATGTGGATGTCTTGGATGGCGTCAGACACATTATGGAAAATGAAAAACATTAAACTGAAAATTTTACTGGAAGAGGAATCTGTGGCTTTATTGTTGACACTGATATCAGATGCATCTTTAATATATTCTCTTATAATTAAATCTTGTATCTGTTATGCAGGAATCCAAACTCCTAAAAGCATTTAGAAGGGAGTCTATAGAGATTTTATTTGATAAGACTTTTTTTTAATGAATCAAGGTAGATTTTCTTGAAAGCTATTTAGAAAGATGTGAAAGGAGAAAGAGGTCAAAGTCCATATTCAAGAGAGAATACAGTCTTCTCCACAGTAGAAATAAGCAAGCAAAGAAACAAAGAGACAAGCAAGTGAGATACAAAATAGTGTTCAAGGGAGAATACTGAACAAGAGCAAGCCTGGCGATATTTTTGTGAATGTTTTCTTAGAAATTTTTATTTGTTTGGGAGCAAGACTCAGCAGTATTCAGGAACTATTCCTGGGTCTATGATCAGGAGTGATTTCTAGAAGTGCTTTGGGGCCGTATGCAGTGCCAGAGATTGAATCAAGGTCAGCAGAATTGGCCATACACAAGTGCTTTATCTCCTGTACTATCCTCCTTTTGGTTTGAGGGCCACATACTGGCTGTGCTCAAGAGTCCCTCCTGAGCACCTGCTAGGTCAATCCTTGCAGAGTTTAGGTTTTCCTGAATTCCTGACACCCCTAAATGAGATGCCCCCACTCCGGGAGCTTTTCACAGAGTTAGAGCCCCATGCACATCCCTTGGACTGTGCCTAATGTCTTGTTTTAATGACAGTACCATGTGTTGGCAGGGCAGCAACGAACCTAACAAGATTGAGAAATTTTTGACACTTTCTTATTTGGGAAAGGTTTCCGTCTCTTTTTATCAGCTGCCCCTTACACAGGCTCAGAAAACTCCTTAAAGTGGTCGTACCTGCAAAGAGACAGTGAGATATGTGATCCGAAAGGTGGAAACTTACTGTGGTAACTCCCCTTGGGGACCAAGACCAGTTCCCCACCTGTTCTTCAGCACTTACTAATGTCCCTACAACCTCACTACACACAGTATTGTTATGGTGGACCTTTAGAATATGGCCACCCACCAGACGTGGGTATCCAGGTTTCTCTGCAGATAAGGAATTGAATAGAAGGCCCAGACCTTCCTTACTCTTTGAAGTAGGAAGGGCAGGTTCTCTCTCCCTTCCTTGCCTCAGCAAGCCATTCCAGGTATGTAGGTGCCGACACTCACTTTCTCTTCTGTTTTTGTTTTTTCAGGGTCTCCCTGCAAACAGCTTTGTAGGATGTCTCAGGAACTTCCAATTCAATTTGAAACCCCTGGATAAGCCTTCTGCAAGCTTTGGGCTGTCTCCCTGCTTGGGTGGCCCTTTGGAGAAGGGCATTTATTTCTCCCAGGAAGGAGGCCAAGTGGTTCTAGGTAAGGAGCAGTTGTAGCATCGAATGTCTTGCAGACTTCCCCAGAGTGGTCAATAGAGCCCCCCTGTAGTGATGGGGTGTGATAGTAAGATCTGTGTAGATTGCTGTTTTCTTCCAGAAGAACATTTCCAGCAGGGACACTGACATTGAATCCTTTTTTGTTTTCTGGAAAGAGGGTAGGTAGTGAGTTTGGGGCCTCTGTTTAATGTCTAAAGAACTTACATCATTTTTTCCCAAAAATAATGATGTTTAACTGCTTGGATGTTTGTTTTTTCTTTTTAAAAGCTAACTCCGTGTTCCTGGGACCAGAATTTAAGCTTATCTTCAGCATTCGCCCAAGAAGTCTCACTGGAATTCTCATATTCATTGGGACCCAAGCTGGGAAGCACCTGTGTGTGTATATGGAGGCAGGAAAGGTGCGTGTAGGCTGATGTCTGGTAGAAGGGATGGGATTTAGGTGAGGACCAAGTCCACCGTGGAGGTCAGGGTAGGCATCATGAAAGGAGGTTTTGTGGATTTCAGAACCCCAGTGCAGAACTAGTCTACATTTCCTCGAAGTTTGGAAATCAGGGGTTTTGTTTTTCATTCTTAAAACTGGAAAAACTCAGCTCCACCATTTAATTTTAAGGCCCGTGGGAAGTTACTTCATCTCTTGTAGAGTCAGTTTGTTTCTTTTTAAAATATGAGTAATCTGGTGAGTGATAGTATAGCAGGTAGGGTATTTGCCTTGCACATAGTCAACCTGGGATCCATCCCCAGCACCCCACATGTTCCCTGAGTAAACCTTGAGTGCAGGGGCAGGATTAAGTCCTGAGCACAGCTGTGTGTGACCAAAACCTAAAATAGTTAAAATAAAAAGAAATAAAATATGAGTGATCCCTCTTAGATTTCTTGGTTCTTGTCAAAAGGGAGAAGCAGCCATAGATCTTGTTAGTGCTCCATGTCCCCTTCTTAGCTTTGTCCTTGTCACATCAAGATGCACCTGAATACATGGAAAAGATTCTCCCTTAGCTGTCTATATTTGTGTCCTGGATCCTGTATTCATTAAATTGTTTCTGCTTTCCCTCACTCTCCACTTACTCAGTTCACTAGACTTTCTGGCCCCTGAAGCAAAGGGAACGACATGGCTGCCTCTTATTCATAGTGTAGCCAATAGTTATCTTCCCCATCTAGTAGGCTTATGCTTTTCCTTCTTAAAACTTCACTTTAAAACCAGATTCCTCCAGGAAGTCTCCCTTCATGGAGGCCGTAAGTCCAAAGTGGTTATTGCAGCCATTTCTTTTACCTCTATCTTCCTACTCTGGTTTAGTAAATGAAAGTGAGAAAAGATATCCCAAAGCCTTTGCAGATGAGAGGCCAAGGACTGTGAGAGAGGCTGGATCTTTAGGGGAAGGCCTTGCTAGTCCCTTCAGTTGAGTTTTTCTCAAGAATCATCCTCCCTCTCTCTGTTTCTCTCATATGTACTGAAGCAGGAGACAATAAGGACACAGAAGTGGGGTTTGTGGTGATCGGGATGACAAGAGTGGTATGGGTCCTGCCCACATTCCTCATTCTAATGGATACCTTGCTCCTGTGTTTGCCCTTCAGTAGCAGGCTTTGGGTCAAGGGCTCCTCTGGGGCATCTTTCTGGCAACAGCACTGTTTGTCTCATATACTGCCTGAGAATAAGCCATGCTGTCTATCTAGTGAAAATTAAATATAAATAATTTATAGACAGACTTATTTTAGTCCTCCCATCTCACTCACCTTCATTCATCCCTTAGAGAATGCTGGCTCAGAGAATAGGAATACAGGATTCTACCTAATGCAATCAGTTAGCTTACTGAACTCCTTGAATGGGAGCCCTCCATAAGTCAATAGTTCATGGAATTATTATAATTGGCTGACTCCTGCCACAGCTGCAGGCCTACATTTGTCTTCCATATTTCACAGGTCCTTCAAAATAGAGTTACTATCACATACTAGTACTTCGGGAAGCTCCTTTGTCTCATTGGTAGCCTCTGAGTAGGGCTTGAAAAGGTCAGGCTTTGTTAGGGAGAAAGGGCTCGTTGCCATTGCCATAGCCCAGACAGGACATGGAGTTTACAATCTGCTGGCCTGCAAGGAGGCATCAGAGAGTTTTCTGATAAGCATTGGCCCATGAGCATCTGATGCTGGGGGATAAAAACTCAATGCTGAGGGCTACCAAGGGGAAAAAGCAAGGGAAGTTATCTTCATCCATATTTCTAAAGGAAATAGGAAAACTAATTTGTGTTTCAGGTCATTGCATCTGTTGAGAGTGAAGCTGGTGGCATTTCAACATTGGTCACACCAAAGCAATCTCTGTGTGACGGTCAGTGGCACTCCGTAACAGGTATGTCTGTCATCCTGCTGACCATTCAGTATCTTCCTTTCCATTTTAACTATCTCCAATGAAGCCTCATTTCACTGATCCATAATGTTTGACCCAGATCACTCTCCCAGGTTAAGAAGTCTTTCCGTCTCTCTCCCCAAAACAGCTGATAAACTCTGATTATTTTCAAGGTAATATAATACTGTTATTCAGAATTTGGCCCTAAAGTCAAAAAAAAAAACAGAGATTAACTCTGGTTCAGCTTTTATATGTGTGACCTTGAGCCATCACTTTTATTGCTCTTGACTTTCAGTTTCCTCATCTGCTCTCGGGGTTTGTGGAAATTAAATTGGATTTGCACTTAAATAAAATGTGTTTATGCATTCCATGTAAAGGACTTAATGATGTATGTTACATGCTAAGTTTTCAGTATTTGCTGTTACTATTATATTAAGATTCAATGTTGGACCTTTTGTTTATTTAACAAATATTTAACATTAATGCAAACTATTCAGATGATCTGATGAATGGAAAATAGACTTTCAAACTGAATTTTCTATTTCATAAATAATGGACATTAGTTTGAAAATATACTAGCCTGTATTAGCTTAAGTACACTATATAAAAAGTGTGTTTTTCTTTTCTGAGATAACTTAAAAATTAATGCTCCACAAAGCCAAGATTGCTAACATGAGAGAACTTTTATTTTGAGGGTTAAAAGTGACTGCCTTTAGAGTCAGTTTTCTAAGAAGTATATTAAATAAGTATGACCATTAGAGACAGGAGACCAGGACTTGAATCCCAATTCTTTCACTACATAACCCAGCCCTCAAGCTCCTCAGTGATTGAAATCTTGCCTGAAAAATGAGAACAATAATACTTTGCTTACCAATTGAGCTAAGAGTTAAACTCAATAGTGTCAGTGGGAGTATATAAATACCACCTGGTATTCAGCCACTAGTAAGTTATATCAAGGCTGACCAAATTCTGTGAATGGTACTCCTATAGATAGATCTAATAAGAAAAGACAAAGGAAGCCAGTAGTGTCTACACTACATTATGTAGTGTAGACATGAACATGTGGGAGTATGGTTCTGGGATAAGAGCCCTCACCATCTTTCTTTCCATGCAGTTACCATAAAACAACACATCTTGCATCTGGAACTGGACTCAGACAATAGCTACACAGCAGGACAACTCCCCTTCCCACCTGTCAGCACTCAGGAACCCTTGCACATTGGAGGTGTCCCAGGTAACCTGTCCAACTTCTGCTTTCACATTTCCTGTGTCAATTTTTGCCTTTTCATCTTATCCCAACAATAATCCTGTGGGCTACTCTCAGGTGAACTATTGACTGGCCAGTGAGGACAGTGAAGCTGCACATGCAGTCACTCACTGGCCAACAATTGGCTCATTGCAGGGCTAATCCTAGCTCTGTTACGGATGCTTCCCCTTCTTCAAAGGCTCTGATTCATACCTCCTGAAGGAGAATACTTTTCTTTAGAAATCTGTAATAAGCCAGGAGTCAGGGGCTGAAAATTGGTCTGTCCTCACCAACCATTTCACTTGACTTGTACATTATTAAGCATGGTGGGGCCAGAATGGGAGAATCAGGCAGGAAAGATGGAGTCATGTTCAAAATTGGAATTTCATCTGGAAAAAGAATTCTCAATTTTCATTGTTCTCCCTCCAAATAATCTGGACATTAATTCTAAGGTTTCCTGACATGTCAAAGGTACTAGAGTTCATAGTTACTTTCCATGATTCATATTATGTAATCTCTTCTTTTGAAAAATCTCAAGGGTAGGCCTCAGTGCTGATTTATTAGAGCAGGTGGTATGTTGGATGCCAGCTGGCAGAAAGGAAATAACTGCATGGCTTAAACTCTCTTTAAATATAAAGTAAATAAACCTATTTTTCAAAATAAAACACATTCACCAGACAGTATGAATCATCTACTGAATGTCTCCTCTTCATTCTTTCAGCTAATTTGAAGACCCTTAAGATCCCAGTGTGGAAATCATTTTTTGGCTGCCTGAAGAACATTCAAGTCAACCACACCCCTGTCCCTATCACTGAGGCCATGGAAGTCCAGGGGACTGTCAGTCTGAATGGCTGTCCCGATCATTAATGGGAATCTGTGGAAGAGTGAGAAAATTCTCCTCACCAGCACTGATGTCCAAGATGCCTCCCTCTCCCCACTCAGGATCATTCTTGACTTAAGACACCATCAGATAGGTTTCATTGCAAATCTAATTTCTAATTCCAACCACATCTAACTATCATATCAGCATTCAGTGCTGTGTATGTATTTTATTATAAAAATTCCATTGCTTGATGATAATGAACAAATTGTCACATGCTTTTGGTAATATTTGTCCACTAAAATGTAATACCTTTTAGGGAACATTATTTTCCATTTATTAAACATCTGTCTTTAAAAGCACTTTAAAATATGAAAGTTTTACATATGTCAAGGGGTGATAATTTATGGGGTTAAATAAAATATAGCATACTCTTTAAATTAGAATGTGTTTTTAGCCTACAAACGAGTTTGATGGTCATTGTTAATTATATTGCTTCTTGTGCTGTTCAGTATCTCATCTGTTCCATGTTTTCTTCAAATAATCTTTCGGCACAGATGGGGAAGACATTATATATGGTCAATGTTGAAATCACACTCAGGTAAAAGAATGTGTCCTGCTCTGAAGGAATAGGAGGTGAAATCGGTAATATACGTCATAAAATGGTGTCACCCCACCCATCTTCCTGTGTAACCGTACCTGATGATAAGACCTGCCCGTTTCAGGGAGGGGTCTTTGGTAGGTAACAAAAGGATTGTCTGAGGGGCAGGAAGGGAAGGGAGAGAGATTCTGCAAGGGAGAGCTGGTAGGATGGAGGGAGAAGAAACATGTCAAGATGGCAGGGCAGCTGGAATAGGCTGCTTAAAAGGTTAGCCTAGGTGGCTAGGGCCTTGAATAAAGATTCATGTCTCCTGAAACCTGACTGACTGTGGATCATTTCCTCATGGCTATCCAAAACCCTCAGACCTGCCGGCTGAAGGGAGTTGCAGGCTCGTGGAAAGGCCCCTCCCTCCCTCCATCTCACCATCATCCAGCCCCATCCAGAACTTCCTAATACAACAAAATGGTAAATAACAGCCCCCACCACTACTTAATTTCCCATGTAGGCAATCTGTTACCAAGCAAGACTTGTTATGATCAATTTCTTGAAAAATGACCTGGTAGAGGCGCTGGGTTATTTATGCAGATTGTAATTAAAGGTCTGAATAGCACACTATTCCTTGAGTGCAAGAATGATGCTTTGTTTCTAGTTTTACCTACAAATATTGAACCCTGTATTAATTCAGTATTATTATCCATTACACACCATAACAAAGAGCACTATTCAAGCCTTTCAAATATATAAATGGGGAGAAGGAAGGCATTAGTGGTGGAAAGGTAGCAATGGTGAACATGTACCTTTAATAAATGAAACCCACCTACAATCATGTTTGTATTCATAGTGCTTAAATAAATATATAAAAAGGAAAAAATAAAATATATAGGGTTTATTTATCAGTAGAAAAATAACAATAATCCTAAAATTTGAATATGCGCCTATCTGATATAACAATTTCAATATTCCTTTCACCCCTGACAGTCCCAACTCAGGGTCCTTTTCTAACCCCTACATTGTAGTCTTGTGGCCATATTTTCTAAGCTCTATCTCAATACAAGCATAGAATGATCTCCTGGAAAGGTTTCATTCCAATTAGATCTTCAACAGAAGCTGGTTGGTGGGTCTTACAGAGACCATGTTGGATTGAGGCTTACCTATAGAACCTTAAGTCATGTGTTTTTCAAAAACATTCTTTGGTATTCAAATGGAGATTTGATTCAAGTGGAAGAGAAGAGACCTTGCATGTATGAGGCCCTGGGTTTGATTCCTAGGATCAAGGAATCCAGTGAATATGGTCTCCACAAGAATGATAAGAATAACAACAAAAACCTGAAGAGAGTGGAAGGGAAGAGTTCAATGTCAGCTAGAGAGATACAGGCATTTTGGTAGTCGCTGTGATGTGGTAATATTGTACCCTAAAACAAACACACTCTAGTAAACCAGTGTTGCCTCAATAAATGCTGCATTTATTTGTACACATATATTATACTATATATTACCTTTTATCACAGCCTTTCTTAAATTCATTGTGTGGGGCAATTTTTCCTAATTCCACAGGTTTCTACTTCTTCATCTTGAGAAACTTGGTAACAGCTCTTCCACCTTTGGCAACTATAATCACAGCCACCGGGAGGCAGCATCGAGTGTCAGGGAGAGATTTGCTGCTGAGGATACAGCTTAACTCAACTTTTCTGGATGCGTTCTCCGGTGTATCTGCATGGTTTCAAAAGGACTATTTACAGCCCCTCTTCTCACCCATCACAAAAATTGTTGACGAATGACAAGGACCAAAAAATATTGCCCCGGTTCAATGGATGCAGGGGGTAGACCTTGGGGATATGAGGACAGTAAGTCACAGCACTGGGCTCTGACCTATTGATAGCAGCTCTGCACTGGCCTCCTGCCTGGCTCTGGGGAGCAGCAGCTGGACTCTGAAACCCCACTGCATATCTCTCTGAGCAATCCACACTAGGCCCTGGCATCAGGTCACTCTGAAGCAAGGGTATCTCTTTAGGGTAGCTTCCTTCAGCTTCTCTCAAGATCCCTCAAATGTATTCCTCCACCACAAGCTGGTGGACACATTCTCAGTAAGCCCTTAGCAGAGTGCACCCATCTTCCCCTCCAAATGTAGAAAACCATACTTCCCATAGGAGTTCTGACTTAAGCTCTTCAGCTCTTCCTACAGGGTTGCACTAAACCCCACTCTACCTTCACATCCACTTCCCATTCTCTTCCCACTTTCTCCAACTTTGGACAGTAAGCACTAGTCTCAAAAAAGCCAAAACTCTTTTTCTTCTTTTTTTTTTATTAATTTTTTTATTTTTAATTATGAGAACAAAGAAGCAAAGAAAGAGGACAAGGTAAAGTTTCAGTGGAAGGACAATCACCCATCAACAGAATTCTCAGTAGTCCCATTGCTGATATCTTAACTTTGAACTTTCAGCCAAAGAACATTAAGAAAAATAAAACAGAACCCATGTACAATTACTTTGTCCCTCAAGTCCCCAGATTGTAGTACATAATATTTCTTAGCAGAACACAAAGCAATCTAAAGACATAAAACTTATGTAACTCCTTAAACATTGAAGGCAAAGTATTTTTTTACATTTCCATGCACATGCATATTAGTTTTAGTTAACCTCAAAAGTTTCAGTGGGTTGTTTTTCTTAAGGATTAGAGTCAAAGGAGCACAGTAAAAACGGTGTTAGAGTGTTAATTATTGTTTGCATAGGCCCACCAAAATATGAAGGACATGGAAAGGAAAAGCCTTGGTTTAAATACAAGGAGACCCTACCCCTGAAGTTTCCTGGCATAAGACCAACTCTAGGCTCCAGGCAAACTAGTTTGTCCAATCCAGGTCATTGTCTGTAGTGCCAATCCACTTTTATTTTTCACACAGTCTCTGTTGCTGGTATCATGTTTCTGTATTAAAGATCCTGGAATCTGCATATCCTCTATTGCAGTCAGGATGGTGCAGAGCATCCTCTCGTTTCACCTCACAATTAAAGGGCCATGCAGAGAACCCTGTCCTGTAAGCAGGTTGTTGTTGTTGTTAAGTCTTCTTAGTGTTAAGGGAAGTCTCTTTTGAGCAGGTAGATGTCAGAGCCCTGGTAGGGTCTTCCCTGGCAGAGGATTGCTTCCAGGTGTTGTTATAAAAAAAAAAACCTTGGATGTTTCATAGATAGCTTCCCTGGTTCAGGGGTGAATGGAGGATGCCCATTCTTCTAAGGCCTGTGCCAGGCCATTATATCAATATTCAGGGTGTAAGGTCCCATTGCACTATGAGATTTGTGTGTTCCAATCTCTATTAGATAAGAACTTATTTATATGTATAGTATTTTCCCATTTTAATGTGCCTATGCAAACAAGGAACAATGCCACATGATGTTATCGGAGCATATTTGGGGCCATAAGAATAAGTCCAACAATCCCCATGACATGGTTCAATCATAAGCAATAAACTGAGGGACTCTTACACCAAAATTTCTTCTTGAACAGCTCACAAAGAGAAGAAAAGATTAAAAGTGGGTAGAATCATCACAGTAAAAGAATATTTAGAAAGAGTTATAGCTGTTGGGGCCCGGGAGATAGCATGGAGGTAAGGCGTTTGCCTTTCATGCAAAAGGTCATCGGTTCGAATCCCGGTGCCCCATATGGTCCCCCGTGCCTTCCAGGAGCAATTTCTGAGCATGGAGCCAGGAGTAACCCCTGAGCACTGCCGGGTGTGACCCAAAAACCAAAAACAAAAAC